>DWEC01003587.1:0-10483 GCA_018245735.1 Microceris miodesmiata
TTTGAGGAGGGCCGTGAGAACTTCAAAGGCTGCATCCGCGACGTATCGGTCGGTGGAGTCAAGCGAAGTTGGACCGAAATGGAATCTCTACATAACGTTCTACTTGACTCCTGTCCCACACCTTAGGGTCAGTATTTTACTACTATATTCATATTTCCTCGTTTTTAATATTTCAGGCGCTTAAGAAATTTGCTATCGACCAACTAACATTTGACAATTTTCAAAATGACTTATCAATCGTTTGAAAAAAAAATTACAAATTGTTCTTTAGAATTATACCGTTTTCATATTATTTATTATTTTATAGATGGTGCAAAACACAGCAAAGAGTAATAGAAACAGAAAAAGAAAACAACAAATAGAGGAAAATTCAGAAAGATTAAAAGTGTACTTAAAATCGGACATTCAAAGAAACGAAATAACTTTAAATATTTATCTATCAACATCCTGTAACATGTACAAAAGATATTGTATAGGAAAATTTATTAGTATTTTAAGTTGCATTAGTCACGGGAGCACAAATTGTTGTACAGTGTGCAAAGTGCCTTATGTAGTCGTGTGATTAGTTATAACTAAATCGTGCCATTGTAAGTAAATATCGGACAAGAAAAATTATAATTATATAAAATTAACTGTTAAGAATTTAAGATGCATAGCCCGAAATTAATTCGAATATAAATGACTATTTGGTAACACAGGGAATTATGTGTCATAATAAAATACTGCCTGTGACATAATTTTATAAATTAATGTTTTGCTACAATATTCTATCTTGCCTTAATTTTCTAACCTCAAAATTATTATATTGCTTCGACATATAACTTCAAAATTGCTTTTCACTTATAAAATGAACATTGGAGTAATTTACTATTTTCTATTTTGATTCGATATAAATTTTTAAACTAAATCTAAACTCATATAATTTAACTGCCAATTGATGCGGGTAAGCAACTAGTATGAGTAATAACAGACATTTAAAGTATCTCATAAAAAATATTTACAACGTAAATTAACAACCTATATTTTACTGTTTATATATGTTATATTTTCTTTCATAAGCTGAGGAGGCTATATGCAGAGGCTACAAATATATATCTGTTTTACCACCACTAAAAAAAATTTCTGTCATCTAAATCGCAATGTCTAAGTGGAAAATTGACATTTCTGAACCGGGTAGAAAATTTTTGCATAAATACAAAATTTCAACATCGTTTTTTTTGAGCTATTTCCTATATTACTATTTGTGGGACTGGATAGGGTATCTATCATAGATATATTATACGTAGAGCGAGCCAGCCTAAAATGTGTCCATCTAAAAAAGTGAAAGCAAATGAGCTTAATTATCTGTCTCTTTCTAGTCGCGCACGCACAGGTAAAGCTAGAATGATTTGAGTCAGTAGTGAAATAGAAAGAGATAGTTAACGCAATCGTTTCTCTCTTTCTAAATCGTCGGTAGTTGCCGCTTACAGGCAGCCTCTTCCTCACTCTATACATAATTTCTCTATGGTATCTTTAGAATATCACTGCTTTAAATTACGCCTTAAGCACAGATAATTATGTCGGTCTATATGTATGTCTTATAAATATATATCCGTATATCTTTGGTACATGCAATATGGGAATGGTTGGACGGAGTTAGTACAAATGGTAAGCGTTAATTTTATTGGTGGTGAAATAGAATTTGTGGTTCTAATGTCTGTACATCTTTCTATAACGTATTCCTATTAATGTATTTTGTATAGTAGCTAATAATTCAGCATTTACGTTTAAGTATAACGTGATTTGTCATTAATATAACTATTATAACACTGTACGAGTATTACGATATTAATGTGAAGCTTAAGTAATTATCAAGTCAATTAAACCAGCGCATGTAATATTATTGTCTGTAATACATAGATAGTGCATATAACATGTCCTTTAATATTATGACAGTAATATGAGTATGCAAATAAAGTCTAAATATGTAGATTCGACTTGAATGTGAAACTAGTTGAGATCCCTTTAATAAATTGCCCTCGTTGGTAGAAAATAATTTTATTCACTGGTAACTCTACCAATATTGACTACGATAATTCGACTTTTGACACCTAATTTGTAATGTTTGACGCTACTCAACAACTTTTAAACCTAAGTTGCAAGGTCTTTACGCAGAGAACAATAATTGTAACCTCAAAATAGAAGTCATATAACAGTTTATTCGTTAATAGCAATTATGATTTGGATATGTAACTTACAGTGTAAATTGTAACGAACTACGAAGCCCAATAAGAAAATTCAACCGGCACAGTTCATGCCTATAACATATCGCGTGTAATACTCACATGTAAATATCATAGCTTAGTGTACTTAACGTGTTAATAAAAACCAGTATTCGTGTAGAGTAGCTCGTTGTAAATATAGTTTACTAATATGTTAATTATAAGTTTGGAGGTTAAGATCGAATGTTCTAGTGTTTTGCATAATACAGTACGCACGCTTATATATAACGGTCACATATTGCTCTGATATGTATTGAAAAGGAAATTAAAATTAAATGTCTAGTATCAAAATATATTAATATAGGCACGAAAATTATATTTCGTTTGATTCTTTTCTTAATTTACGATCAAAAGGAATGAAAAAAATTATGACGTAATTAATGTATGTGACGTAAAAACTGAAATTTGATTCATGTAATGAGCATGCGGAATATGGTATTGAGTTCTAGATTCGTTCTCTGGCTGGGAACTGTTTAATTTAATGGTATCTCTTGACCCCTATGAGCCTGTGAAAACGTCTATCTTGACGTTTATTTGGCGACCACATTGGTTTTTGGAAACGTGACCGAGCTATGACCATAAGTTACAACCACTACTAGAATACATATATTATTTTAATAAGAGATACTTAGTTATAACGTAGATACTACAGGGGATGTAGAAGCCATTTTGTGTACATAGATAACTTAGGGAACAGCTTTAATAGATAGTGGTTGTGCATTGTACGTCACAAATATATATTCAAATAATGTAACCTACATGTTCGAGTCATATGTTGAAAGCAATTATAATTAATAGCAAAAAATGTTTAAGAATTTGTTTTATGAAATTTATGTGACAATGTTACTTGGCTACAATACAGTTATCGACAGTCAACAGATGGCGCTAGCGGCTAACCTGAATCACGCTATCGAAATTTTGTACGAATGCCATAGCGTTTCGAAATAAACAACTATTAAAATTAAATAACTATATTAAAGTTATATTAGACTGCGTTATATACTTGTGCTACTCATTATATTCCGCGGCTTGTTTATACGTATGGATTATATACCAGAACATTAATTTATTCAACAACGCTAATTTGGACCGTGCAGTGCAAGTATTGGCTTTTCAGAATTATTACAGCTGTGACGTCACGAGTCTTCTAAGTTGTTGAGCCTTGAATTAGTCGTCGTACATGTACCTCTCATCTTATGATCCCTGGATGAACGCACAAACTTATCTTGCTTGTATATATATATAAATTTAATATAACTCTGATTGTAATCAAATTTTCTAAATATACTAATTTAGCAATTGGCTTACAACAGATTGGAGATAGTGACAATTTATATGTAAAAGTACAAAAGCGATATTATTTAAGCAGTTTCACAATAATATTAAATCCAAGTCAGATATCCCAAGTGTTTAAGTTGTGTTCAATAGTTTTACAAGTGTAAATAATACAACACCTGTAAATAGTGATTATACGTATTTATTTTAATAGATTTTGAAATAAAAGCCCAGTGTGGCAATAAAAAACATTTATTTTCATTTTAATTATACATAACGTGCCACATCACAATATTGCGTCAGCGATCACATTAAGAGTAATGAGGAACATTATTTAAACATACACCACTTAAAATAACACAAAATATGTTTTAAAAACCGAATAATATAAAAACGTCAATCAAGTCCGGTAGATATTAAATGCACCATAGATGGCGCTAGGTGTGGCGGCGAGCGCAAGAGTACTTTAAAAGAACAATTATCTCATGGTTTCTATAACCACTTTTTAATTTATTAAATACAGATATTATAATATTATCCACAAGGCGATCGCTAACGCATTTACATCGAGCCATTGTGACACCTCCACCCCCACTATATCTCCAGTAAACCCCACCGCGCCTCCATCGCAGACGCTTCCTTGAGAACATCGATTGAAATCAATGGATACATATATCATTGGAATCTAAAATTCTAGAACGTTTCGGGCGTCGAGCACGGAACAACTGAAGACATACATCACTAACTACAGCAAACTCAATTACATTTAATAGCGAATGCATGTATTTGTTACACTTACGAATAAAAAACAAAATGAAATCTTTGTATTTTACTTTCCCCGCTAATTAAATCATTACGAAACTTAGCGGAAGAGACAATTAAAAAAACAATTAAATATTACTTAATATGCAGCAATAACCGTATAATATTATCCGTTGTATCCGAGACATATAATTAAAAGTATTAATTTCAATTTATCATGGAATTTTCTCGTGTGAAGTGCCAAGTGATAATTCAATATGAACAGTATAAAAAAGACCTTGAAGAGATAGTATAGTCCAAAAAATGTCATGATTGTATGGGAGCAATTCCTCGTCCTTTGCCATTTCTTATTCAATAATATAATGGACATATACAATATTTATTATCTATTGACATGTTTGTGTGATGAAATTAATAAACACAAAATACAAAAATACAATATTACCGAAAATTATTGAAAAGCCAATGACAAACACTTTTAAAACAGTTATCATGCTAAAATAAAATCGCGCCAAGAAATAATTTAAAATATTACAATTGGAAAAAAACAAAATACAATATAAAATAATATACATTTCAAAATAGTTTTAAAACTACTAGATAACATCACATTTCTATACAATTATTATTATTTATTTATTTTTCTTTCCCTATTATACTTTAATGCACCTTTAAAAATCCTAGATTAAAAGAGGCGAATCCAAGCCGCTGATGACGATTGCATTTTATGTCAAAACTAAACTGACAGATGAATATTTCACTAGACGGCGCGAATTATGCTTATTATGAGCCAATTTTTTTTTCTTTACCAATCCTCATATAAATAATATATACTTCACTATGAAAACTAACGACGATGACATGCTTAAATTATTATTATCATTATTAATAAGCCAAGTAATTTTTAATTTTTTATACCTAAAATTTCCAAAATAGGAGACCATATCTTCTTTTAATTACTCAAATTTTCTCTTAACATCTATGAGGCCGTCCGAAGGCAACAATTCGTATAAATTCCTCATTCTGAAATATGAAAACCTAAACAGAAATAGAATATCTACGGCGCAAAACACGCTTTGAGACTAACGTACACGCCGGCATTTATAATTTTTTACCACAATGATATTATATTAAGCGTTCTATTTTTTTATTTCCAAAATAAGTCGATGAAAAAACCGTTAACATACGATACATTTCCTTCGGACGGCAATGTTGTACAGAACCATACTTCTCTACAACATCATATGTAGCTTTGCACGTCGCCGCCCCGGACCGTTAGCAGAAAAAATTTAACACTACTAACAATGATATACACGAATAATTAAAAAAAAAGAATTGAAATTTGAAATCGGAACATGTGATTAACAGCGATGTGATTAAATTATTGTTGAATCGCGGATGTTGCCAGTATCAACTTGAGCATACCTACACCACCCGCTTGAACTGCGACATTACATATTAGACGATGTATTTTTTTTAAATCTTCATAAATGTATTTGGCCACAGACTAAATACGAAAATGCAACGCAACCAAAGGATACAATTGTTATTATTCATGATATACTTTGTTCTCTACATTTATACTATTGACTATGCTCGTCGAAACTCCATGTTTTTCTGAAAAATAAAAACAAGGACTACTTACTTAATACATATAAGCAACTCAGATAAAGGCATCGTCGTAATTGACTGTGCGATCAAACGCAATGTCAATGCTCGCGCATCAAATGTTTATTTTGATCGTAAGAATTGACTGGTTGTATTTGGATGAATTTACCAGAATAGGAATAAATAGTATCAATATGTTTTGGACATTCGTGGAATGATGGACCTTATGATGATACAAGACTTTTGAGATATTGAGTTTAATACGCAACAAATGGAACAAAGACTAAAATTCATCTATTATTCGTCTATTTAAAATGTACATATATAAAAAAAAATAGATAATTTCTCTAACAGAGGAGTGTAGTACACGCCCACGTTTCACCAGTTACGTTTAAGTCCCACAATGGAATAGGTATATTGCCATACACCGGGCGCACATACAGACTCCGAGTCAATACTAGGAATTCTAAATTAGAAAAATCCAGTAGTACCCGACTCGGGATTTGGACCCAAGACCTCCCGATCGACAGTCGCGCTTGCAACCAGTCGACTAACGAGGCAGTCAATTTTCACAAATCATCTTATCAATAACGTAACCAGCTGGCTACGATGCCTACTGTATGCTAGGAGCATGTGGGTTACCTGTCAGGTTACATGGAGAGGTAGCCGCGCGCGGCGGAGCGGCGGCGGCCCACCAGGTAGGCCACCAGCACCACCACCACGAGCCCGCCCAGCGCGCACCCCACCGCGATGGGCACCGCGTCGGGCACGTCGTTGCCGCCGCAGTCGCGGGCTGATCACACACACAAAATTTTTTTTACGAGCCCACATAGATCACAATTAATATTCAAAACATTTATCTTCTTTGCTGTGGTGACACAGAATGTTATGGTAAACATAGTTCGAGGGACTGGCAACACGGCGATTGACACATTCGTATCATAATAAGTACTTTATGTACTGCTACAAATTATCTTACATTCAAGATACAATATCTTTGGGATTGCCAATAGATACATAAATATAAGACTATAAAACTGGAAACAGCGAAATGTGTACACAAAATGACAAATATTTACACTAATAGAGTAAAGGAACGACCTAAAAGTGCGAAATAAGCATGGTAAGTTGTAAAATTATAAGTATTTTAATACATTTCAAACGAACGTTTGCAACGTATGCAATAGAAGCTAAATAAACAAGTAACAAAATGACCGTATATTATAACAGTTATATCATAATGACATAGTTTATGTTAAGACGATAGATAGACTTCATATGTGTTTTTCATTACTTATATATCAATTAACTATATAATAACACACACGCACACGCGCAAACGCGTAGCCACGCGCACACACACACACACACACACACCACGTACATAGCGTTTAAGAGGTCAATAGTTTCTGTATGCCAGCACAAAGCAGCTGTTGATATAACTCGATATATTATATACGGGTATAGCTGAATCAATAATATGTCTAATACATTGAATCATCACAACTACACATTACAAGTTACCATTTAAGCACATAAAAGAGTCGCTGAACTCATTCCCATTGTTGTTAAAAATGGTTTTATGCGATAAAAAAATCGTATAGGTGGCAGCACTGGCACAATTGTTATACATTTTTATTAAGTTACAATATTATGTATTTTATAAATATAAATAACGTAAGCAGAATTAATTGAGCACATTTTTGTATTACAATGCGTGTGCGTATGTTTGTGTGGGTGCATGTATGTACGACTGAACAGTTTAAATCAGTGGTCAAAAGGAACCTTCGAAGATATTAACGATAGCAAAACGGAAAACCTTGCGACGGAGTGATACAGATTCTCCGTCAGTCACCCCTGAACAAATATAATACTAAAGTTGAGAAAGAAAGAGAAAGAAATATCACGAGGTGAACGTATGATCTGTTACAAAGCGATTACGGGATTTTTTTTCTTATAACTAACGCGTAAAAAGGACGGGTAATAAATTGTTTTAATTAAAAACAAATGATTATATCCGAGAGCTGATTTAGTTTATCGGCAGCCAGTGGGTTAGCCGATAGCGGAGATAATATTAATAAACACCAATATTTATAGTTGAGTATGTGTGTATAGTTGTGTGTGTGTTGGCGCTGAGCGCGCAGTGCGATAGCTCGCTTCTTATCGGTACATTTAATAAATTAACGTTAACAAATCATTATGTCGAATGTTAAATTTATCAAAACAAACGGTCGGGTGCACTTTACTCCAAAAACATACAAAGGAGTTAACTACTTTGGTTTAGTTATAACTATTTTAATAATACGCGCATCCCTACATTTTTTTATTTTTACGCCTACATTCCCCGACTATGGCCCTAACCCTCTTAATATGAGAGGAGACCCGTATTCCAACAGTGGAATTGTAATGGGTAGAAAAAAAAATCCCCGATAGACAGCGGACACTACATGTACCAAAAACCCGTATGAATATATACTCGTATATGTTGATTTATAACTCCATCATCTAAACTAACTTACCAGCACTGAACGATGTAGTGTTCGTGGTCCTGAAGGCTTCCTCCTGCAGCTTGGTGAGAGTGAGCGTGGCCACCTCGGGCCTGTTCTCCGCGGACATGTTCAGCTGCGTGGCGCCGACGCAGCGGTACGAGGTGGCCAGCGGCGTCCACCACTCGGCGCTATGGCCGAGCACCACGGGATCCTTGAGGGCTAAAACCGAAGAGAAGAATTATTTTTAATAAGAGTTATTATTATTCGGCACAGCCGAAAGGTTCGGCCGTTTTTTGGCCGAGACTGAAACTGAGGCCGAAACTAGATTTGGCCGAAACTGAAACCGAATTTTCGGTCGGTCGCTAATAAATATAAACATATTGGATTTTTTTGTCTTGGTGTATTACAGCAACAGGCTTGCAACTATGACTAGATAGAACCTTCACCCTCTACATGCCCATCACAACATATACATATAATTTCATATCAACATCACAAACATGCATCCATTAGGAGACTTACATGAATTGGGGAACTGCTCCGGCGAGAGGGACACGTTGATGCTGCTGAGCGCGTAGGTCTTGGTGGTTTCGTTTGCCTGGAAGTGCAGCGTGAGCGTGTTCTCGCTGGTCGGCCAGCCGAGCTGTAGGTACTCCTGGCCAGTGCCGGTCTCGTTGCAGCTGCCGCCGAGGATAGTCGCATTCTTTGGCACGTTGAGAAGCACACACGCCAGGGATGTCACTGGTGAAAGGAACGGTCAATATGAAATAAAATCGCAATTCAACGAAAATTTATACTATTTTATTAAGTAAGTCCTACGATATGAATATTCATGGTAACGTTAAATAAGCTTTCTATAAGTAGATTTTCTTTCAAGCAGGTACTGTCCTAAAAAACTCCTTTCGCCTCTTGCAAATCCATCAAAGTCTTTGGATAAAATTACTTCTGATTTACCTTTCTTTTAAATCGTGACCGATTAAAATGTAACAGAAGTTGCGCGAAAATTGCGCGTTGTGAAAGCTACAACCGTGATGCATTATTTGTGAAGCGCTTACAATTGGTATTATGACACAAATAAAAATAAAAACCTCGAAATATCTTAGTGGTTATCAACAGCTATTAAATTTCCAAAGGTCCAGGTAAGCGGGTATCTGTTCGGTGGGTCGTTTAAGTGTCCCGTTTGTCCTGTAGTCATATATGCTAATATTGCTTATAGAATCGAATCCGAGGAAACGGTCGCAGTGATTCACCGTTTCGGAGAATAAAACTGGTACGTAGGTATGAAGTATTCATATTAACAACGGCACATGACTAACGTTAGTTACGATTTTATAAATATCCACACGCCTTTCCAATTCAGACGTCGGTTTAAATTTAAAAAAAAAATTACGGTATTTTACGTTATTTTTTTTGCGACTTTATGTTAGAAAAAAAATCAAACACAACTAGCCAATTGCTATATCGACTCTACAATAACATATGAGGTATTAGATATAAAGGGAATGACTCATCTCATCATCATTAACATTATATGATCGCGACACAATTTATTGAAAATCACATTGTATCTAATCGTCGGAAGTTCGTATAAACCATATATAGACATAAAATCGCGGACTCTACGTGACTCTACATTTTCAATTGACGCTACAATGCATTTCCGTGGAGCTACAGTACAGGCAAACATCAGCGTGAACACCAGCCATCACTGAATGCGCTCTCTGTTAACTGTTTATCAACTCGTCGTGCGCATATCACTGATAAAGCCGATGTCGCCGTATCTATCAGAATAGACGGCCATGGGTAGTACCGACAACGATACACGAAGGATGTACACGTGCAAAAGAAAGTGAAAAAATAGAGGATATTTATATTTTCTTCATAAAGTATCTACACGTAATATGTAAAGCGTATCAGGCGAATAGTTCTCGCTGGAAGGTTCGATTGTTACAGCGCATAATACATTATAATGAGTGTATATCATTCTATCCTTATAATAAAGAGAGGTCAATTCTGCCTGTCTGTCTAACCGTTATAGAAACAAAAACTACTCGACGAATTTTAGCGAAACTTGGTACAATTATTTTT
>DWEC01003588.1:0-10482 GCA_018245735.1 Microceris miodesmiata
CAATTCAGCCTCTAACTCCGTTGGATATTGGTACAAATCCATGGATCGCAGCCCTTTACGAAAATGTGCTTTTAAGCACCGTGAGGAAACCGGCACACCTTAGAATTTATAGAAAAAAGTAATTCTATAGTGCGTGACGTCTACCAAACCGCACTTGACAAGCGATAATGACGTTATTATTGTCATTCTGAAAGGACACCCGTACCCTAACAGTGAAAAGATAGAAGGATCGAATAAAAACAACATTTACATTTACTGCTCATTGGTTTGATACGAAAAATAAAAAAAAAATATTTTGTATGAAAAATTTGAAAAAGGTACCTATTTCAATTGGGAAATCTTGGGAAAGGAAGGAATCGTCTTGTTACATTCAATATAAAGGCAAGAAACGCTTGAAATACCTAGACCATGAGTGGGAGGCTGCCACCATAACATTATGAAAGAATATTCTCTTAAAATAACAAGTCTTAAACCAGATCTTTCACGGGTATCAGGAAAAAAACGCAGTGTTCAAATATCTGTATCCTTACAAATATGACGTGAAGAACAGTACCCTTAACAATTTGTATTATATGACGTCGTATAAGTTATATCATTCATCAACATTCAAATTCATGACCCTTTTCACGCTTTGACGTATTCGGATAATTACACCAACAAAAACTGATTTCCTTAAAAAATATCACAAACTAACAAAAAAATAATTGGAAGCGCTTCCCATATTAAACGTACGTAGCATTATAAAAACTGTGTCCATTGTTAATGTTCTGACGATAAGCACACAGGTATAATCATTTTTATTATTTACGGAGAGAGAAGCTGTTTCGAGAACTCGAACCCACATGCCCACTGTAGGATTTGTGGGCAAAACCCCCTCGAGAAGACCGATATCCAGCAACGGACGGGCATAGGCTGATAATGATACAATGTTTGTCTCCCTCTGTGTCATGTATAGCGGCGATTATCTAGTCGTGAGAAGTAGCAACTCGTCTGAGCGAAACTAGTACTAATTGCGCTCATACTCACATATAATAACTGCACTGATAACCGACCGTCCAAATTAACAGTCTTACTGAGAACAAATACTAACTAAAGTAAACGGCAGCCCTATTATTACATTCCTCTTCAAAGTCACTTACAGACGTCTACAAGGAGTAGAGACTTCCTGTGACGGCCACCTGCTCCTTCGTAGCTCTATCTTCATTAACAATGGATTGTCCCAGCCTTACACGATAGACCAATATAATCACTAACGACCTTAGCGGAATTAATACAGATCAACTATTTCTTAACAAGTATTTGATTCACCCGTTAGTCCATTGGTTAGTAAACCAAACGTTGAACGGAACGTTATGGGTTTAAATCCCACCCATACTGGTACTTGTATGATGAGAATCAGTATTAGTTCTGGGTCTGAGTCTAAAAGGGTCTATAACAATATGCATAAATCTATGTAATATTGAACTCCATCGTTGGTCGAGTGGTTGCAAACGCCACTGCCAATAGGGAGGTCTGGATTAAAATCCCGGATGGAGTACTATGGGATTTTTGTAATTTAGAATTTCTAGTAACAACTCGTAGTCTTGATTCGTGCCTGATCTTTGGCAATAGGCTCACCACCTATTCCATGACACGTAAGCGTAACTGGTTAAACGTGGAAGTGTACTACTACCCTCCTCGGCCTACCCCTTCGGAGATTAGAAGCTTGATGTTACCTTTTTGTAAATCAAGTTTATCGGCTGTCCGGCTACCAAAACACAGGCTCTGTTGATTTTTGGGATTTGGGATCAGATTTTCGTGTGTAAAAATATCCCAAGACATTAACATATTATGAATAAAGTTGAAATGTTACATGCCCCAGTGTCTGTCTATATAATCATTAAAAGCACTTTATTGTAAATGTATTAGGTTAAACAATTAAGTTGTGACTGTTAAATGATAATATTCGGCATTAGCCGGGGAATAGTTACTGTACAATAAAATGTTGGATTAAACATACCTATGGAATGTGTTATCATAGATTTAGCATTATTAAGTATATCACTACGAGTATATTTGTTAATTCAGCGGAATTGATAGAATACAAATTTCACAAATTCAAATACAATAATTTCCATTATTACTAGATTTAGAAAGTAAGATAAATCGACGGATCGTTAATTTAGATTGTGCAAATCCTTCTAGGTACTAATCCATGCTTGATTAAAAAATCCTTTCATTCCCATTTAATATGATTATCTTTTTACTTGCTTATCTTGTGATTGATTTAGTCGGTGCAGTTTGATGCAATGCCTACATAATATAAATATAAATTTCTTTAAACGATATAATAGTGTTCACGTCTTTAAATAAAAATATCGTCAATGTTTCAACCGTGTATCCGAATACCGATAATTCGATAAGGCACGTCACCGCCATCTTGGAAAACCGTTTCCCGCACAAACTGCTGTCATCTGTCAGTGGCGGCGCGCCAAAACAAACGCGAAAATAATCGGTGTAGATACAAATCGTATCCAGCCCGGTAACTTGAATATTAATAGGATTTAAAGAGTTTTATGTTATGTTATTACACCTGTTATCATTTAGTTGAAAGATAGCAGTTTATATATTGTTGGTGAATCTCAAAACAACATCAGTGATCAATTCCTAAATATTAATTATAAGACGTTCTCACCCACACACTTTTTAAATATTGTCATATGTTATGATCATGACTGGCCTTAGCTCTCAAGTCTTATTGTTAGACTGTGACTCTTTGACCATAAGTATACGATTGGTTACCTCTACATCATCAACTTTAATGTCAGTAACGTTAAATAACACATTTAACGTTACTGACGGCTAACGGGAATAACTCTGCTTTAAGAAATTTGCGAATCACCAACATTTTATCCTACCTATGGCTTGCTGGATCTCGAAATATTAGTTATTAACAATTATCATGGAAACAATTGTAAAACCTTTTGCTTTAGTATCATTCCAGTATTACATAACTTAAATCGAAATATAGTACCTACATTTTTTCTTAGTGTCGATTTTAAAGCAATTCCTTCTTTTTTAAAATCGCTTATCTATTAATATTTACCCCTTAATAATAACGAAATATGTACAGAAATATAAATTAAATCACCAGATTATTCTACAAGCAATCTCGGGTTCTTCTAATAAAAACTCGTTCATGCGTTCCATAGACTACAAATACATTAGAAATGACATATCAACTTTGCACAAGTCTTTATGAAATGCGTAGAAATGCTTAACCTCTGCCTACTCTATGAGGAATAGTCGTAATGTTCTTTTAATTATGCGGCAACATACCAACAAAAATAACTTCAGCTCATGATAATATGTACCGGCTTAACTCATGTAAGTTTTTCGGGATGGCCCGACTAGTTTTGGACCTGTACGAGATCCTTCCTCATGAGCTCCCCCCGTTTGCAGCGAGATCGCAATGGAGACTGATCCTTCAGCTCATTTAAGGAACTGTCATCAATCAAATCATTTGACATTTCTATAACCTTCGATACCTTTTCTATGATTTGTCTCCCTCGCGCGCCCCTTCCGATTTACAACTAGCTATAAATATACACTAGACGCCGCCTTTGTCCTTAGAAACAATGTTTCATCTGAAGCAGGCTGTAATACCGCCTATTCAGACGACTAATGCTTAGGAACTGTGAAATGACCGAGCTATTACTTGAAATATTATCCTTGCTACGCTTTTTTATATAATGCAGGCTGTTTTTGTTTCACTTATTGCTTCCGTGGAACAAATCTTAAGTTTCCGTTCATGAACATTTATGAACAGTATCGATCAGACATAATTGCCAGAAAATCGTTTAAATCAAATCATTCGTCTGCTGGTGCAATGGGTAATGTACGAGTACCTGGACACTAAGTTGAGAGTCGGAATTTTGATTCGCACTCAGAATAAATATTTATATGATTAGCACTGATTCTTTCTGTATCTGGGTTTAAGATTTTCTAGTAATTTATGTTATAACCAAGTTTTTTTAGTAATTTGTGTAGGCACGTAATTTGTCAGCTGTTAATCCAACATTTCAGGATGTATCCAGATTGGGGTGAACAAATGGTCTCAAACTGAATTGAAGGAAATGAATGCTACTTTTGGAAATAGATCTTGTTCTGTCTGGATACGTATTATTGTAGCGTCATAAAATTTAGAACTATGTACTATTATTTTTGAAGCCTTAGCTTATCATAGTCTTAACCTAAATTACTCTCATATATCACACGACACGAGTACCAATCCGAACTTAAGGGACATAAGACCGTTTACCGTTTTATATTTTTTTTATGTTTTTTTTCCAACACATTTATTTTGTGTGCATTAACCCTTCTTTCTATGCAAGCTTGAATAGTATAGAACTTATGATTAAAAAATGCTTTATATATAACTTTCTTCTTGTTATAACTTTCCAAATCGATTACATGGATTTAAAGAATTTTATTCTCATAAAAAACGTACAGTTTTACTTATAATGAGACATTAAAATTAATCTTATGATTGTATACTTATATTACGATAGCCTCTGGGCTACATGTGGATTTTGCTGTCATTTACATGATAAGAAGCACAGGGTTAAATAAGAGTAAAACACAAAATTGCGATTTCTGTTATCTCTATATCTGATTATTCTATGTTCAAAATTAACATTAATATATATTATGAATAAATTAAATATGTGAGCAAATGTAACACGTTCCCAATTTCCGGGCCTGCATACTTCGCAGACATCAGGGTTCAAAATCAATTGAACAAACCAAATTCAATCCCAAAACAAACGTAGCCGAACTTGTCGAATAAAAGCGTTAATTTCCGACACGACCGTCCCCGAACAAGTTCGGATACGTACTCCGTCCGTATCAGCGATAACCATTCCAAATTCAAATTTAACGGCTGGCCGGCGACACGCGCTGCACACTTCCGGTTGCGTTCCATTTTAACAGACGCTATCGGCTACTGTACACACTGGATGTGTGATATGCTACTAATTTACGCATTTTTTGATGAACCAGATAGCAGATAGATACAGTTTTTCTAGTTACATTAAAATACCGTGTCCACTTATTTAACAAGTAAGGTACTGTAATAAACCAAAATTTCTTATGATGTTTCATTCGTTATCGTTCAATGATTAGAAGATTCGACGTAGATCAAATTTTTAGTACAAACGAAAACAAAGATAGAGAGAACAGAAATAAAAGAAACATCTTTAAACACGTTCATTCTTATTTTCGTCATTAGAAACATTTAAGACATTTATTCATTGTACATATATCATATTACATATATTATAAAAAAACCATATTTTGGAAACTGCCTAAACAGTAAAGTATAGACGCCAAATTTCGTCTCCTACCCAAATTTGGTCCCCTACAGTATTTCTTGTAATAATCAAGACTATCTATTTTTCTCATTCCGATTCGATAATTAGTTACGTTCATCGATCATTTTGAAACTTTAGAAGTAAGACGACGCTCTTGGAACAAAATGTTGACAAAAGGAGAAAATTGTTCAAGGTGAGTTTTTTTCAAAATACTATTTGAACTGTCTCGTTAGTCGTGTTGGTTGCAAGTGCGACTGCCGATCGGGAGGGAGGTCCCGGGTTCGATACCCGCCCGGGTCGAACACTAAAAAAATTTCTAATTTAGGTTTTCTAGTAGTGGATCGGATCTGGATATGTGCCCGATGAAAGGCAATAGGCTCATAACCTATTCCGTAGTGGGATGTAAACGTAACCGGTGAAACGTAGCAGTGTTCTGCGTTCCTCTGCCTACCACTTCGGGGATTACAGGCGTGAAGTTACGTTTTTTTACGTTACTATTCGAACTGGTTACGAGTAAATATTGATATACTTGTCTTATTTGGATATATTTTTACCAAAATGAACTGTGTTTACATAACATTCAAAGCAATACAAAAATAGAATCGGTTATTACAAGTGTTTTTCCTGGAACTGGTGTCCGTTCATACTTTAGGAAGTTCCCAATACCATCCCCGTACGCGGACCTAAATTCGTCCCCGACACAGTATTTACATACTTCGTTTTACTTTAAAGATTAATTTTGCTAACTAATCTTAACGTTTAGTTTATTGTTTTTCTTTATTCTACAGACGCCAAAAAGTAAACTATGGAACCACGAAGCTATCTAATAAGCTATACAGGCAGTACGAAAGAAATAAAAGGCTTATAAATAGAAAGAATTCGGGCAAATAAGAAAGAGAAAGGTGAAAGAATGACAGGAAAAAAAGAAACAGACGTGTAGTGTGTTTGGCTGGCTGATCGAGTGGTTGCAAGGGCGAATGCCAATCGGAACATCCAGAGTTCGGGAATTATTCGATTTCTGCTCATTTAGAATTTATAATAGTGACTCGGAGTCTGGATGTGTGCCCGGTGTATGGCAATAGGTTCAACATATATTCCATGGGACGTAAAAACGTAACTGGCGTGGAAACGTAGCGTCGTGAAAGTCCATTGCACTCCTTTGCATACCTCTTCGGGCGTTACAGGCGTGATGTTGTTTATTTACGTTACAAGTGTAGCCAAATATAAGACAGGAAGAAAGAACAAAAATAACAAAAGTCGAAAGCAAGAGCCTTCTGACGAGGACACGTCTGAAGATGATCCAGTTTGTCTCGAAACATTTTTTCAAGACAGAAAAGGTGAGAAATAGATAAGATGCACCAAATGTTTACAACGAAATGTACATACATTTTTATACCAAGCAAATTACCATACCAACCAAAAAATATTTTTATCCCAATTTTTATCCAAATGTAAATATATTTTCATACCATATTCTACAATAACTACATTTAAGTGACGTACTAATTTTGATCTCAATATCATCCCCGGGGACGGAGTTGGGCGCCTTAACCGACATTCTTAGAATTTATCTTATTTTGTTAAAATTGCGATTGCTTAGGTTGTAACATTGTTTCCAGGTTTTTGTTTGTTTATTGTAATAAAGGAATAGTCAACCTAATGTTTAACGATTTATCCACTATTCTACATATGTAAATTTTTTAATAAGCTTGTTTTATAAAAAGGGAACGATATTTGGCGACCGCGCCCTATTATATGTATACTACCCTGTACTTAATACAAGCATAAGTACAAGTAATAAATTTAGAAGTGTTAAACAGAATGTACTATATTTTCCTTAAGTATTTCTTTTATAATTGTGTATTTACGGATGCTCTTTTACTCAAAGCAAATGTGATAAAATATCGCATTAATAGCCATTAACTAAATTAAAATCGGACATAAACAAAGCGTTTTTATTACAGTTTCTATGTTTTAAGAACGTTCATACTGATCAAGACTCGGAAATTTTGCATCGACGTGGTGAATAAAAAATATAGCATACATTTATTTTAGTTTTAAAAATTATAAATTAACCAACAAACGGAAGGGCTGATGAAACAACCGAGAGATAAACACGCAAATTCAATATGATTGAATGAGTTACGAGTGGCATACGTTGAACTATTATTTGGTAGGCATAGATAAGACAAAAGCGCTACGCCGCCATCTCAACAAACTTGACGTTATCTGTGTAATAATATCATTTAACAAAAGTTACATATGTTAACCATACGTTCGAACTTATACAATGAAATATACTCGTATATTATTGTTTAGGTTCTACACGGCATATTTCACGATAAAATCAATTTCAGGCGTTATTTTAATGGAATAGAGCTGAGAATCGTGTGTATTTTGCATTTATAAGTAAGCATTTGTTGTCAAACTGAACAATCGAGTTTGCCGCGTTTCCGCCATATTGCAGGCTGCTTCACGTCTGTGTTCGGAAACACGTACTACTATTTTTCACTTTTTAATCATTTATTTTGAAAAATCTTTGTTATTGAAGTTATACTTCTTTTGGCGCGTTAGGGAATATTGATAAGAATCAATTTTTACGATGCGCGCGCACACCGTCACGAAAACCTGACAACATGAAATTAACTAGTCACCATTTTAGGTTTTCAAAAAGTTACCAACAGAGTCAAAGTAAGAACATCGATGTACGTTTGCGTGAAAACTGCCAAGTGTGTTTAGAATATATATTCAAGTATTTCTGAACCTACAGCGCGTGTTTCCTAACAGCCCGAATAAAATATATATAAATATACATAAATATTTTTCCAAAAAATATATCGTGGTGACTGATATTTATTAACAATTTATTGATTCAAGGATAGTTTACTGCGATGATAAGTAATAAAAGTGGTTTTCACAAATTACTTTGAGTACGTTTGTAGAATTTGAGGTTAGTGGACGGTATGTATTATTTATGTAAATCATAAACTAAAATAAATCATTACATAATTATTTAATATTTAATAGATGTGCAAATAAATAAATTAATAAATAATAGACTCAAATAATACATATTAAAGTCCGGGAAAATTTAAATATTCCAAATATTAAAGTAAATTGAATATTTCTTTATTAAAATGATCTTAAAATTTTAAGTAAAATTCATCCTCAGGTTGTTGTATACGCAGTACAAGATGACGAAAGTATCAAAATGAGTTTTAATAAATATTTGGTCACAGTGGGAAATTATTTAAAAACGATTTAACTATTTAACGAGTTTTCGAGATGTCTTCAAATAGTGCACAGAAATGTATAATTATTGATTAAGTACAAATATTTTTTATGATATTTAACTAACATTTAATTAGATAATGCGTTATAATAAAACCTTACTCCAGTTTATTAAATAACATTTTTTCTATTGTTAGTGTCGTTTTCTCCACAAACAGGATAACGCGAAGAATCAAATGTTTAGAAAGATTATCATCTTGTTACGCCAACGAAATTTAACTTCTTACGAGCGTACACACGTTTTATTATGAATTTGAAGACCGGTTCGTTGAGATAACTTGCACGAGTGCAGTTTTTAAGTAAGAGTAACTGGTACAGGTCTCCACGACCTGATGTTCATCATTTCTGTGTTTTATACCGTCTTCATATTGGCGAGTGTTCACATCCCTTGCCGATGGCAGAAGTTTCAACCTTACCAGTTAAACGGATAGCACTCTACATCGATGTTTTCTTGCCACGATGACAGTCTAGGAACAGGTTCCTCAAAGGTGTTTTTGGTGAGCTATGACAAAGAAAACGCCAAAAGAGTCCTTCAGAGCTGCTAACGCGCTGGTCGATACTTTAGTGTTGCGGATGACTATAGGCGACGGTGACCACTTACGAGTATCTTTACATGGTCTTCTTTATCACCATTGCATTGAATTAAAAAAGTTTCTTAAGCAGGAGGAAGTGAGTCTCGAGTGCGAAATAATTTTATTTGCGCTTCATACTTCATACTTCATACTTGCACGCTGGTTTTGGTGATTCATAGCGAATTGATTTCGAGTTCCGATCGAGAACTAGCCTTGGTAGCGGCTACCCAGCCCAGTGATTATAATCTTATTCGCTTGTATTCATGTTGTCGCATACAACGTGTCTTTTATGCAAATTCTAAATGTATTTTATGGTTTCTGAAAGTAAGAAAAGTTGGGGGAAACTACAAGAAATATTGCAATGCCTTAAAAGTTGCAAGGGGATGGCTTCGTACAGACATCGAAGAATAACATTTAGAAAAAATTAAATTAAACTCATACAGATATACAGACTAAATATAACATTCATTATTACGTACGTCTACTTATTATTACGTACGTCTGTAAGATCGACTTTCAAAAAACGGGACAAGCTCATATCAAGCACAGATATGCCATCTCCCGCATAAATAATAATAATATCTGCGATCAGCGTCGACCAGACACCTAACGAAGTACGTCAAGATAATTATATTTCCACATATTAACCATATCACGATTTATTTGAACTTTATGAGAATCGAACTCATCACAATCTCTATTCCCTGAACAAATAGTTCAATCAAGAGCGCATAGTTCGATGAGTAATGAAAACTGTAGCGTGTGAATGTACCACCCTTTCTTAATTTTGTTTCAAAAGAAGAGAGCAGCAAATGAGCCGGCAGCAGTGACGAGCGGCCGAGTACCCGCCGGCGCAGTGGCGGCCACGCGGCAGCTGGAGCAGCGTGGCGGCCGGACGCGTTGCGCCTACACAATGCGCCGCCCACACCATGCCGTGGAAATTGAATTTTCAACACGATACGCTCCCAACTGCTACAGCCATTGCACACTTGGGAGTGTGCTTAATATGAATTATTCTCTACTCGTGACTTTTACCTATTTAGGTGTTGGATCACCTATCTAGACCAAATAGATCCAAAACTATAGGATGTAGGAATCGTAGGATGTATAGGGGTAGTAAACAAGCATTTGTTCTGTATTTGGGTTTTAAAAAAAAGTTTAAGAATGTATTTAGCAAGGTAGGTACCTATAGAGTTTACAACTGTCTGGTAACCACAGCCGCACACTCCGAACTTGAGCTCTACCGACCACATGTCACCATGGCTATA
>DWEC01003589.1:0-10481 GCA_018245735.1 Microceris miodesmiata
AAGGCAACCTCCAAGACTGACTGCGCGGACAAGTCCCGCAGTCCAACAACTCTATTTCCGATGTTGCAACTCTTCATCTTGCCTCGGACCCGCTTGGTGTACGCGGTGCGAGGTATAGGACCGAGGGTTGACGAGGAGATAATGAGGGAGTTCATAGACTACGTCCTGGACGTGTGCAAGGTTCAAGCTGACGTGTTCATGCCGAGGAATATCCGTCACTTTATGTGCCCACCCCTAGAACAGTAAGTGACATTATTATCTTAAACCCCTTAACGGATATTTGACTGGCGTACTATTAGGACTGTACTGGAGCGGCGTAATGGTACCTATGGAATTCTTGGTTATTCCAGGAGTATGTCATTTTTGTTTTCATTTCGCATTTGGCTGTTGTACTTTTTTGCGTTGGGTATAAATTAATTATACAAGAAATAAATTTATCAATTAATAATGATTACATGTTATTCTTAGGAAATATTTTTATCAAGCATCACGAATTTCGAAAAAAATTCCGATCAAAGGCACTCAAAATGTTATCTGATGTTAGTCACAGATGAGTCTCTTACCGAACTCAAATATAATTCACTTCGTAAGCTGCATGTTTATTTAGCAAAGGATCTCCATGCCTCTCCAGTAGTATTCCTAAGGTCGTCAGTTATTCTGTCCAGGGTTCGATTTATCACCAACACTGTAAGCATATTTTTGTAGGAAAGGAGATGTGGGTGAATTTTTTAAAATGTATACTTACTGTTTTGTCAATGCACTTAGCCAGCGTGGCAAATTATAGCATTAGTTCTTCTCATACTGGAACAACACGCCCGTCAATCAGGATTAGCAAAGGGCTAGTGGTAATGATGCATACATATTTTCATATCATCATCATCATCAGTCTTTCGTAGTCCACTGCTGGACATAGGCCTCCCCCAATGGGAGTTTATGCCCGTAATCTCCACGCTGGGCATGCGGGCTGGAGACATATATATATATAACAATATCGATATCAAATTTAATATCATCGAATGATGTGACGCGATTGATTGAATGACGCGAAGACCTTTTCTCTGATATAAAATTTGAAACAATTTATCTTTAATTTGACAATACAGTGATTTTAGTGTTGCTGATGATTAGAATTTAATTAAAAGACAATTATAATTTCTTGTTGACGTATGTAATCGTTTTTATTGTCAGTCCTGATCTGTAATAAAAGAGGTTATCAAATTATAGATTTGCTGAACATAAGTATGGTGACACAGATAAGAAAGAAGAGGTCCCAATGGGTGGAGTGATCACAGATTGACAGATTACAGAGTGAGTGGATTGATCATATATGATCCTTTTTGTATTGTACCTAACGTTCTTTAATAGATCTAATTTAATAGGTATTGTACTTCATATTAAATTGTTTCATTACGCATTTTTGTTTATTATTTAAATTTTATTGCAAACAATGGAGTAGGTATCTAATAAAATTATATTCCTAATAAATATTGTTTTGTAATTCCGGAATAGGACCGATTTAGAATATTGCGAAATATTTGCATTTTATAAAAGATACGAAAAATATTTGAAGAATTTCACGTCTAAGTGCCGAGACTAAGTTTTTCGTAATTACAGTAATAAATTATTAAGGCGTGCAATTAATTTCAGAAAACAATATTCGCAACTGAACGTAGTCACAATTGCATGAAATATTTATTATTTTCCTTAACAGATGGCGCTATTTTCATTTTATTGCAAAGCCCTTAAAATGATACCAGTTGCCAGTGTAGACTAACCACATCAATATTCTTGTTAAAAAGTATTATTAGCGTTTGGTCTTTTCACACACAAGTGGATAATATTATACTTCTCTAAACATTTTGAAACTCGGACAAAGTCAAATACATTAAAAACAAAACTGGAACCTCTTAAGTTCGAGCTCAATCCCAGTCAGCAAAGAGATTTACTCAACGATATTAAAATATTTATATATATGTATGTATGGTAGCTATCAGATTATTTTTCATGAGAGCCTTCTCACTTTTAATAAAACATCATAAACTTTACATCCTTTTTATTTTAATATATATGGAATAATAAATTAAACTCCCTATGTATATACCGTCCTATCACCAAAACACGTTGGCTGCCTGCAGACTATCACTGTCACGTTCTATCTGGGCTATATGTACATGTACATATATGATACACAGCTGTCTCTTTCTCACAGTGTTGCCATGCAGCCCGATATGGAAGCAATATATTTAGCTATATTTATTTTAAGATATAACACAGGCTTTAAATACAAAGTTAGACGTAATTATTAAGTTAAAGATGTAATATACAAACAAGTAATTCAAACAACATGGCAACACCGAGTGAAATTAATTGTTTGTGTAAAAGTTTACTGTAGCCATTTTGCTGTGTGCAAATAAAAAACACAGGTTACCCAGATTACAATAAAATACCGTCACCAGCTACCATTCTTACGTGACAATCATTTAAAATAAGGAGTATTTTGTCGGTGGCGACACGGCAATATGACACTTGTATTACATATAAAATACTCCATACAAATATTTTATTTCAACCCAGCATTACATTTACTGCTCTGTACTTTTCCATTCTCAAAAGTATTATAGTGTATAAAATTGTATGATTGCTAGATGAAAATATAATCTAGCAAGTATAATATCGATCGAAGAATTCTCAAATGACGAAATCGCCACCATTTTCTTTAATATAATACGCGCTCAGTTTTCATAATAGCCCAGTTATGTCGCGACAGAGACTATCAATCATTGAGCATTATCAACCAGCACTCATTATTTTAACATTCCACCAAGATTTTACGGATTTATTACCATAGCTATAACCGCTGGCACCTAAGCGAAAAGAATATAAATAAAGCATTTTCCCGCGCGGTTTTCGAACGAACGACAGCAGCGCCGCCACCATGTAAAAATACGCAAATTACAACCTACATAATTTGTAACATGGCAACATTGTTTATTTCGTAACTAAATTATCTTAGAGCCTTTTAGAAGTAAATTATCATTACCTCCTATTTTATATTTAATTTCAGGTCATCAATGGCTTTATGACGCACCATCATAGCATTTTGTTTCCTCGTTTGTTCGGACACCGCCCCACAGCACACACATAAAAACAATCGTCTACAACTTACAGCGGAAATAATTAAATCATAGTCTTGCAAAATGTATTTGGATTTAACTTTGGACAACTAAATTCTATGTACACAATAATATAAAGTTCCCGCACAAACATTTTTTATGACCGTTACAGGCGACAATTAATCATTATAAAAAAAGATGCATACAATACAATGTAGTCGAACACAAATACTTTACAAGCTCGTCAAAATAAAAATTTAAATACCGAAGGCTTTTTTGTTCAAAATGTACATATAATAATATACTTACAAGCGTAAAAACAAACATCTACTCATAACATACCGCCTTCCGTACGCGTTAACAAGTCACAGAGATACTAAAATTAACTTAAAATTATTTGAAAACACTGGAAGAATGCGACATCGATTTTTGACGTCAGGTTAATATCTTTGTGTACTGAATGACTTAACTCTTGTATTACGCACAAGTGTATTAACACATTGGCAATTCAATTATTAAATACTCAAAGCTCTAGTATCTAGTATAAACAAATCAATCTGACGTTTAAATAATACAGTCTTGATGCTATGATTAGATAGCTCGCTTTAAATATCCTTTCTTAATCAGTAATACATGACAATGAATGTGAAATCATAACAAAGACTTAGTTGTTCTAGAACTGAGCATTTAAAGCGTGAATGTTACATAAAATTCCGTATTTAATTACGCAAAACGGCAATGTAACTTCCGTGTGTATATTTCAGTCTTACACTATTGCGTACATTTGCACAAGATATCCGAACGCGAGACGTCAAAAACCGACGGAAGCGCGCGTTCTCACGGCGGCGTATCCGAAATACGTGGCAGCGCAAGCATTATGCATTAGACTTATCATTAAAGAGAAACTCTAACAAATAACACAATGGTAGTAAAAACTTAGCCAATATTTAACAAGTACAACTTATATTGAACATTGTGTGGGGTAACGTAGCCTGATGCGCATATTATTCTCGATAAATTTAGCACTATCATATTGTAGTATAACACTATTTTAAGACGTTGGACAATGTATATTTCAATAGTCGTATTAGTCAAATACACGCGTATAATATATTATGTATTATAACGTTTAAGCCTCGTTTATTTAGACATTGTCCCGATCACAAATCACGATTAACTTTAAATCCTATGCGAAGGAAATGATAACGGTCGTTTGTTAGCGATGTTATGCCTTGTGTCAAAGAATTTATGAACGTGTTTTGTTTGTTAATACCAGAAGCGATTACAGCATTTTTTCGTTCCGTTCATCAACATTGTCCTCTGCATCCGCAATATTAACAATATACATGTATATATGTGTTATAATTTACATGTTACCGTGAGATATCTATTACGTAAGTAAACTCCAGCAGTGTTCTGTTCAGAGGAAGACTACCGTCATTTATTATACTTATTGAAAGCTTAGGCGACGCACTAATGCCCACACCCGCTGAGGTGTGTTACAAAACGGAACGGACGTGTTTGTGTATATTTTATTACATATTTTTCAAGTACCCATACATGTATCTATATATTTATGAACTAATATTTTTTTCAAATGCAATTGCTGGTTTTCTCTTTGACATTCGCTATATCACAAGTAACATTCATAATTACATATGTCTCTGTATTTATGGAAATTAATATTACGGTGGTACAAAAGTTCACGCTTATACTCTGCATTGGGTTATACAAAGTAGGTATACGTCCGTTCCGTGTAAACTACCCTCAACCACCCTTAACATACATCCATCACAACATACCGGAAGTAAACCTAGTTTTATATGTATAAATAGGAAAA
The DNA here is from genome assembly GCA_018245735.1 of Microceris miodesmiata. Classification (NCBI taxonomy): domain Eukaryota; kingdom Metazoa; phylum Arthropoda; class Insecta; order Lepidoptera; family Hesperiidae; genus Microceris; species Microceris miodesmiata. The sequence continues at coordinate 4,954 of DWEC01003589.1, forward strand.
AATTAACCGAACATTAGGCGAATAAATTATTCACCTTATAGCTAGGGAAGCGTCGTGAGGTGGAATATACATATAACATAACTATGGCAGTAAATTAATGTATAGACAAACAAATTTTTATAAAAAATTATCCCCACATCCCTTGAACAGCCCCGAACCCTTTTAACGAATTCAGATAAACATTGCATTGAGGTCACATTTTGTAAGAATAAAATAAGCCAATACATGTTAAAAGCGCTTGAAGTTGGTAATATTTTCGGTAATATAAAATTCTTACGCTTCTTTCTGTACATAACGAGAAATATGTATGTTTTAATATATTTTTCTCTTGACATTATTAAGGCTTACCGCGTAGTTACAATTACATATTGATTTTAATAACCGAATATTAAGAAAACAAGATGATTTGTGTTACATCTCAATATATCTCCAATAATTAAATTATAATTCAATGTTATCATATTTGTACGTATATTTGTTTACAACAAGACAAAAACCGCTCATATTTTAGAGGTAGGTAACTTTAAAAAAAATAAATGTTACAACTTTGCAATGGTTTTTAAATTTATGTCATTACGGATTTCTTACAATTTATATTCATAAGCATACACATAATGCTCATAGATATTTCATGTTCGCAGTCACTAAAATTTGCGGTAATAAATTTGCGATATAGAGATATTTTAGTACAAAATATAACGCAGCTACAGAGAGAAAAAAAGTGTAACAATATGGCGGACAAACATGTATATATGTAATATATATACTATGTTTTTTTTCCAAAAGTAAAATCAGTATTCGATCGAAAAATCATGTTAATGTTTTCTTCCCCACTATAATAATTAATTTTAACTTTATATCAAAAGTCTCAAAATTTGCTAATGGCTCAGAACAATTTAACATTGTACCTATTTATAATTTTTAAAAATAAAAACTAATTGTACAAGGAAAATTTGGTACGAACAATACATAAATAAATCGCAGTAAATGTACCAAAGTTGAATATAAATATTTTCATCTAGCTAAAAATATTTTAACACGAAATTAAAAAAAAAGTATATATTAATGGACTATTATTAAATTTTATCATAGTTTCTTCACTAACTCATTATCGGCTAATTTTCAAAATTTTGAGCTTTCACACCTAATTTAATTTGTAATGTTGCCATAATAAAAAATAAAACCAACTCTCCTTATAAAAAACGACAATGAAAGGGTATTATGGCTAAAAACTGCATAGGTGATTTAGTTATTAATTTTTCCAGTGATAAACTGGCTGTTGTAATTAATTTTTATCTAGCGTTTTTTAACGATCATCGAACAAACGTATTCCAACTAGATACACAGAAAAATACAATTTCTGCACGTTACAGTGTTGCTGCTGGGTAAAACCTAGACTGCCTGCTCAGTATAATATGTAGCCGTTCGAAAAAAAAACTCCCACACGGTTTTTGGGCGCACAAGAAACCTTAACAATACCACACTGCCTAGTTTGGAACTTACTCGCGTTTATAAACAACTCTAAATCACACATATATTATTATCATAATAAGAAAATTACAAAGTTGTATCTTTATATCAAACTTGTAAGTATAAAGGAAGAACAAATTTCATTCATACAGCCTTATAAATAAAACTACCGAGTCGTAGTGGAAGTAGAAAAAAATCTACAATTAATATAATATTATCATTTTAGAATTTTGGATAGTTTTTATTATATATTGTGCAAATAAAAAAATATTATGAAAAAATTCCTAAGGTATAATTGGAACACATAATTTCTTTGTATCTAGTTGAAGCACCTACATTTTAATACGTAAATATTTATAATATATAGAAAGTCGACCACGCTTTCAATGGATCTTTCTTATTGTGGTTGGTTTAAACTATTGTATCATATGTTAGATTATTTATTTCTATAACTTTAAACAGATTGCTTCCAACTTAAACAAAAACACTTATTTTTTATTTGAACAATAAGAATAATTTATGGTTATTGAGCTGTTATTTCGGTACAAAAATTTATTACTTTTGGGAATATTATAATAATAATTGTAACAATCTGTTGAACTAACGCCTAGCGTTTCATAAATACCGTGCGACGTATACAGAAAATGTTATAAATGTTATAAATTTTGGAAAATAACAGCTGGAAGTGTGTTATACGCTTCTGTAGACAAACTAATCTATCCGTTGGAATTGCTGATGGAAGAATTGGTAATGGCACTTTCAATATAAATACTGCATATAATGCAAACCAACATGTACCATGTCGTCGCACGGAAATTCAGAGAGCGAACAACGAGAGCCCCTCGAAAGCCTTATTAAATAGGGAAATGTACCTAAAAATATTGAATTGCCGTTTAACTCCTATTGGTGTCGAGACCTCGATTTGTCAGCGTGAAATAAAAACGCTTAAAAAACGAACGTTTATTTCAATAGCAAGCGTTTCAACCAATCGAGTTTCTGATCCGACAGAATACGCTGGAGCGGAAAAAATGCCGCTTTTTCAACTGTCACTGCCGTATGACAGATCTGATTGTGTTGCCATAGTGAAACAAAATTACCCAATCAATTTACACATTCCATCACAGCGTAAACCTTCACACACTACCTTCATCCGCGACTATTCTCTGAATATAAATGCTTCAATTCGTCTCTATCGCGTCAGATACTCGACTGTCAACTATAACGGGCTGTTAAATGTGTGCTATTATCGTTTGTTACATTCCAAAGCGGCCGAGGATCAGGCGATGGCGAGCAAGCGGGCGGCTCGCGTTAAAATGTCCAAGATTCGATGCCACAGGTTCCTCAATGAATTGGAGCGATTGAACAGAAACCGCCACAAAAAGAAAACGGCCGCCACTTGAGTGATGATGTGCACTATGTGTAACCTGGAGACCATACAACCAGAATGTGTATTATTAACAAAAAAATAGTAGAAAAATACGTATGAAAAGTATCTCGACTGACTCTATTAGCTCGGCTTCAACCCTTTTGACATCTCACTTCTATGTGCGGCTTATTTCTTATAACATCCCTGAAACCTCACCTTAAAAGCCTGCTACGAGATTTAACGATTGATGTCTATAGATAACAATTTACGTCTCGAAGACTGAGCTTCTTTCGGCGCCGTCGGAGGCAAACTTTTGAAAATTTTACCCCAGGGGTCACACTTTTAAGAGACAGATGGCTCAGATAGGGATAGAAATAGAGGAAGGAAGGTGTGAATGTTTATCAAAGCTTTTTCGATATATAAGAGTAATGAGTCCAACTTGCTAAGATTGATAAAACCGTACTATGTACGTGCCCTAAATTAATACGAATCGTCACTCACCTACGCAGCACCTTTCTGGATCTAGGTAGCGTATCGGGGCTCTCCTTAAAGAGGAACCTCCGGATGCCCAGCACATACGACTCGATGTACGCGTCCCAGTCGATGTTGGTCACGTCGAAGTCGAACGTGCTGCGGTCCTGGGGCGAGAGGTACGTACACAGCGCCTTCACGTTGTCGTCGGCGAACGCCCACTGACGGGTTGTGAAATACTCTAGGCAGGCCGACGCCTTCTCTAGCTTGTTCTGGACTCTTACCATCCTGGAAGTTGAAAGAGAAGGGTTATTTTAAACTATATAACTAATTGCAATTACTATGTCCATTTATTAAAAGAAAAGGCCTTGGAGGATTTATTTCGTCAAATGGTCCTTGAATATTTTTAGTACTTGAATTTATTATTTTGTTATTATATTTTGAAGTATTATAGTTATTATTATATTTTGAAGTATATGAAATTTCCTACATAGGTTTCTTTCCAGACAGCCAAGCAATAAAATCCATAACATTGGCTGGAGCACGATGCTGAAGAAGCGCTAGGGTGCCGTGTTTCAAGCGGCTACCGGTTATGTCTCCCCCGGGATACCACACTACCTCGTCTGTAATGAAGAATAAACAACACATCATGAAGAATACACGGGAAACTTACCTCACGGATATAGGAGTACCAACTGGTACCATAGTATTTCAACTGAATGTCAAAGCTTTCTGATAAATTGTCTGAGACTGATTTGGTCCAAAAGCAAAAAGTCCAACGAAATGAATCTAAAATGTAGGTAGTTGAATGTTTGATCTATTAATATATACAACAGCGGAAGCATCTGCAAGCCCTTTTATTTTCCCAAACGAAGAGATAAGTAACATTGATGCTATAGTAATAGATTTACGTCATATCTGCGTAGGATAGGTCAGGTATGGTACCCACTGCGGCTGATACTCGTAGAGTCACTCAAGGGACTATATCTTAAAAAATTGAACACTATGATATTAAATTACTGAATCCAGATGATATTTATCGGGGACTCACTAAACGGATGTTTCCGCATGTACTTGAAGCTGGTCTTGACAAAGCTCTGCCACGTGATGGGATTCTGTTGGCCGGTGCAGCAGTTGTACACCACGACACCGTCTCCCCTGCAAATCCAGTCATGCAGTCCATATCCTCGAGAATTTTAAGACATATTGCCAAACATCAGACACAAATGCTGACTTCAAGAGTCCATTAGGAATTTCAAGTTAGAAAAAGCCAATAACACTTTCCCCGACTAGGGGACCGAATCCAGGGCGTCTTTCTCTACAGTCGCGCTAGCAACCACTAGACCAACGAGACAGTCAATATGCCATTCAAGATATCAATTTAGCGAGAACATAAGTCTCCAACTGACCTTCGAATATGAGTCCGCCACGCACACACGATCATGAGGTTGATGACCGTGTCCACAGGCACCAAGTCCGCGACCCTCGTACCAGTGCCCAGCATCGTGCGGAAGATGCCCTTGCCGACGGCGGCGATGATGCCGTTCGGCCCGTTCCAGTTGTCCACCCAGCCCTTCACCGGCTCCCGGACTGATGACAGCACTGCGGGGCACAAATAACTTATATATAATTTATTAATTTATTGAATTATAAGACTGAACTGTGTATGAAGAGAGTGATTAATGTAGAAGAAGCAAATCAGGTCTTTAAGAGTAAAGATACTTTCTGCTTACCCCGGAAGGGACCTGGCTGCCGATAATACCTGATAATAATAAATAGTAACGTACAGACAGACGACATCAGTAACGGTATAAGTGTTTCGAAGTAACATATTAAATCAGAATTGTCCTGTTCTCAAGTACCACCTGCAAAGGTAGTTCAATGGTTATTATTATATCATCATGGCGGGTTCTTCCCGCTGTAGACAAGCGCACCGCATCAAAAATATTGTTATCCCCAAAATTAAATATCATCATCATCATCAGCCTATCTCAGTACACTGCTGGACATAGGCGTCCCCCAAAAGAGAGGTTTACGCCCGTAATTTCCACGCCGGGCATGCGGGTTGGAGATCGCAGGGCACAGCTTTTCGCACCGCCAACGCTGCTGCCCGTCGGCGGCCAGGGTATTTAGCCGTACCTATTTAGGCTGGGCTATACCGCAATTAGCCGGTCGCCAGAGCCTCGTCTGTTATAGCAAGGTGTACCACGTGCAGGTAATG
>DWEC01003590.1:0-10481 GCA_018245735.1 Microceris miodesmiata
GATCGCCTGGCTCAGCACCGTGAGCGAGTGCTCGTACACGTCCTTGTGGTGCGCGTGCTCGTCGCGCTCGAGGCGCAGCGCCGGCACCTCGGGCAGCACCTGGTCGGCGAGTCCGGTGTCGACGAGCACCCGGATGCCCGCCGAGGGCTCGTCGGCGAGCAGCAGCTTCGCCAACAGCACGTACAGCGCGCAGCACGCGTCGCCCGCACCGCCCAACGGTCACCAGGAAAAGCAGTACACGGTGCAGAGCCCCACCTTCTCCAGCTTCAGACCGCAGGACGACTCGCCCAAGCAAAACTACGAGGGTTTCACCACTCGGTAAGTGGGCGGCCCGCTCGACACGGTGCTCGAAGTTTCGTTTGAACGATGCAATGTGTTCAGGTCGGGCACCGTCCGAATGGACTGAGTCGCGCGACGTGTTATTGGTTTTAAAACAGAATAATACGCTGCCACGGCTGGATTTGTTAATAGTCGCAAACTAGTTGTGTTGCGGGTCATAGCATTGTTGCGCTCATTGCAAACTAAACTTGGAACGCCAACTGATAAACCTAATGCCTAATTTCAAGCACTTATTCCATACTCTTTCTAATGTTACTCTTTGCTTCTTTCCACGCTGCTGGGACATCGCAGATGAACAACTTCATTAATATTTGTCAAGTGCCTTTATTCATAACTTATGACTAGTGCCTGGGTCTTACGATGGTTCTATTATTTGTAAGCTACTATTTATTATACATGAATATAGGGTGTTGTCACACTTCAATAATTTAAATATTATTTAAAATGTATGATAAATTGTATAATAGAAAACCTCAAATTGCACTATTTATCACATCCTAATATGTATTGTACGCTTTAAGATTTTTGAAACAGAGTAATAAATGTGGTTTTAATTAGTGATTTTTAAAGTATTTTGATACAGTTGCTTTTTGTAAATCTATTTATTCAGAACGAACTAATGGTTAGCAAAATGTAATCAACAGAGTAACTTTGAACGTCTATAACTTTACTGTGTAATCGGGAATAGCGCTCCTCGGCCACCACTTGCAACACTGTATCTGTCTTTGAAAGTGTCACACCAAACAACTAAAACACGTTATTTTCTCATTACATTACCATTGTACATTAACGGTACTGTAACCGAACCACTAAGCTATAGGGTCAACGAGCGCATGTCGGCTTTGTGCTTTTAAATGATGACTGTATAACGACGGCAAGACATGTTCTAATGTTTTATATGTTTATTTATAATAGCTGTTAGAGAATGTGCGTCGCTGCCGGCAGTGGCGGTACGACGTCGCAGAATTTGCGACGGCTACCTTTATTATTTACTGGTCCTCATGTATCACTGGCAGCTCGCTGCAGCTGCTGTGTTTAATTTTAAATGCTCGCACAGTATCCACGCCAACACCGTTTTTCACATATTTAGCCCTCGCATTTAATTATTACCGCTGTAAAAGCCATGGCGTCGTCGACGAGCGCTTAAAATAAACGCGGACAGCTACATAACACTGTGTCTACAATTAATATCTAGGTATTCAATTAATATTTCCTTTACAGTGCAAAGACATCCAGTATTGACAGAACGATGACAAATAAGTAAGTCGTCCACACACTGCGAAGCGCTTCACCTACTTGTATAATATTGTTATCATGATGTAAATGCTGGCTGTCGGCCGCGGCGGCGCCGAGCGCATCGTTCTCTACATAAGACACATTTCTACCTCACTCATCGACTAAATTTGTTTTGCCACTCCTACGTATCGAAAGCCTGAACTAAATCTGTACTGTGTACTACGCGAGCCGCAACGGTCCCGACTGAATGGTGTCCGATATCTTAGTTCGCGGGTGGTCACCCTCTAAGGTACCCTTCGTTCGACGACGTTGCGGTCGCGGCCCTCGGCCTGCCCAGCTTATATCGCCCCTATCTGTAACAGCAAAAAGGACCCTAACGTTAAGTAGACGACTAACTAACTTATCTAATGTGATCATTTTCTTTTCTCCTCCTATCCTCCTTAACTTGCATGCGGGTCTAACCGTATCTAGGACGAGTATGAGCGAAGAAACAGTAACGGTGAAGTCGTTGCAACTGCCCCAAGTGCGCACGGCGTATCTGGTTAACGAGGGCGGCGTCCCCGAGGGCGGCGTCCCCGTGGGCGGAGTACCCGAGCGAATTATCTACAAGCGCGAGAAGCCCCCGCCGCCGCCGCCGCCCCGGCGCGTGTCTCTGCTTAAGTACGAAGACAGCTATAGTTCGTGACGTGGGTTCGTTCCTCTTCTTTACGCATCGGGGATTTAGCCATCTCGACTTTTTACGTTCAAGTTGCGAATGACGGTAAAGCGGGGCGTGTACGAGGCGGCCGCTGCCCTGCGGCCTTCAGTCACAGCGCGCTCGGGAACCTGCGACGTAAACAATATACAACTCGCTCACGTTAACTAGGCACTTGTCTATCATGACGCAATAGTGAGATACAGGCGAGACGCTGGTAGGCTTAGAGAGACGGCGAGAGTGAAGCGCACTGCTTGCAAGTGCCAAGTTGATTTCTGCGTGTTGTATATTTGCCGCTATTTCTGTGTAAATCCCCCTCCAAGGTGGGCAGTCCTATGCGAGTTGTGGTCATTGCAATTGAGTGTAAACCATATAATGGTTCTTTTTCTTTTGACACTCTTATTTCATTTTGACATTCTTATTTCTCCATTAGGTTGCAGATTATCAAAATGGCTATTCTTGGTTCATGATAACATCGTTCCTAACAACTTTCAAACCATCCACGTAGCATTAAGAATCTTACGACATTGTACATGGTGACATTGACATGTAGGTGATGATCACCTTTTATCGTTTCCTATGAGACTCATCAACGTTATCTTTTGTACAAACGCACCGTATGGCAGTGATTTCTAATTTAAAATCCATTGATTTTCATTGTGTGGGTGCAACTGGTATCACCACCGGTCTCCGCGGGCTCACCAATATTTCGCTGTAAGAAATTGCTCGTGCGAGGACGCCAGCCGCAATGACCACACCTTATGCAGAGTACTGCACGATCGCTTACGTCATTCCAACAATAAAATAACATTCAAAACACCAGCAACCAATACGGATACACTTCCCTTAGGCGTTTCGAGCAAATTTCGAAAAAGTGATAATTTGTTTTATTTCCACCGATTTGTCTCTATAGCACTCTGGTTTCAGCCGACGCCGACTTGTTCCAAGGTACTCGTGTCACCTGCTAACACCCCTACTTTCAAGTAACTTTATGTACTTTCTCCCTGTGGCTACTGTCTTAACAAAGAAAAGTCGTCACTTACTTTGCCTTCTATTGTGCAGCCATCCGCATCTCTCCACGATCTAGCACGATTTTTAAGTTTTTTCACCCTGAAAAATCTTCTCCGACACAACAGTTTGAATTTATCTAATTCCGTTAATGTTAAGGAGCACAATAGAAGGTACAGAGCGATGACAGTAAACGTAGTAACGCATGGCGCATGTGGGTCGTTGGTGCTAACTGCCGCCTTCGGGTGCGGGGAGCAGACGATGTCGTGACCGCTGACGCCGATATAATCAGCCGCCACCATATTTTCAGTTACGAGACGCGCTTGTACGACACTCCGCGGCCCATCGACGACTACAGCAATACCGAGGAGCAACGCTTTGAAACCTCCAGCCACTACAGCTCCTCGCAGTTCTCCAAACAGGAACAAAAGTATGGATACGACGCACCTAAAATCCTGTCACCTTTGAGTCCTAAATTCAACGCGAGAGTTTTGAAATTCGACGACAAACCGGAGCCGATATACTCGTCGCTCAAAAAACCGTCCACCTCCAAGTCTCCGTTCGACGGCGTCGGGCAGACCTTCTCCGAGCATCAGCAGTCTACAGAGACGATACCCGGTGGCACCAAGCACTCCGAGTACACGGTGACCAGCGAATCTTATCAGAGCTTTCCGAAGACGGAGTTCATCAAGACGGAGACGCGGCAGGAAGTCAAATCTCCCTTCGCGACCTCAACCCCGTCCAAGTTCGAAAGAACTGAACAGTACGATTACTCCAGAAACTTGGATATGGCTAAGGTGCCAACGCCTGACTTCGAGAGGATATCTTCTCCATACGGCAAGGAGGTGCACAGCTACGGCGGTCCCAACTTCATGGAGGAAACCACGACAGAAGTGAAAGAGATACCGAACGGCACCCAGAAGATAACGACGACCAAGATCTACAGCTCCTCCCCTGTCAACATAACCAGCACCAACACCAAGTATGAACCGATCAAACTCGAGGGGATCGACGAGCTGTCCAAGTCCTTCGACAATGACTCCCGGTACAGTACCTTGGACTCGCGCTTTAACACCTTAGACTCCAAAATGAGCTCGGACACTAGCCGTTCTTTCATGCGCCCTTCTGAGTTCCAATCGTCCGATTACCAAACCTCGACGAGTAACACCAATGCCAGGAAGCCGGAGGATTTGGTCAAGGAGATCGATAATTTAGACAAGAAATTCTCCAAGCAGACCATAAGCACCTCGGAGACCATCGAGCGCAAGTCGGTGATGACGAGCTCGCACAAGTCGGAGACCAGCTCCACCGTTACGAAAAAGTTCGGCAATATTTAGGGTTTGCGTCTTTTTGGTCGTTTGGCGTCGCGTCGCTTGCTGTTACATTTCTGATGGTTAGATTTATTCTGAGCGATTGGAGTTGTAGGAAAATGCTCGTTTAATTGTTTATGTCTCGTTTAAATGTTTATGTTTATGTCTCACGCAGTTCTTAAGAATATACAAATTAATCCCTTTTTTGCGTCACAAGGCATTTCGCTTTAAATTTGTACTTAATTGTATTTTGTGGTTCGCGAGCTACCCTTGAAATTTACATTCTACATTATATAATATCTAAAGATAAGAACGGTCTTTAAATGTAAGCGTAATTAATAACGCACGGTGCTAAGGTATTTTTATTGAGCGGCGACGGCCCGCTCGCGGCGGGGCGGCGCTTTTTAACATGCACATGGATTTATTCTAAATGTTATATGTATTTTGTTCTCATTGTCTGAAATGCTATGCGTGTTAAAATATTTCGTTATTTATATAAAACTTTAATTAAACCAGGGGCAAATGTATCCCGTAGCGCGCAGGGGAGGGGCAAGTTTGGTTTAGATTCTCTTCACGTTACTTTCTGTATTGAAAATTAATATTTGTTCGTGAAGGAGTGGTGGCTACGTGACGTGTATACATTACAGATACATCGTTCTCGCGCGCTCGCCGCCGCCCCAACCAAGTGCGGACCCCCACCATGGAGTCCTATTTTATTACCTACGGTGCCTTGTATATACAGTTACCAAACGACATTAGACTGAAAAATATTTTAAACGATTACGAACAAAACACAGGATGTTTGACATCGGCGCCGCAACTCGCTCCCGCGATACTGTACTTTGTACCGGTTCTGACCGGTTCTGTACTCTGGTACACTGCGGCTGTCGCAGTCGCCAGTCTCACCGTCAAAGGTAACCTCACTTCTCGCCTTAAGTTCCAACTAGTGCCTTTAACACGAAAAATATTTATAATACTTATAGATTTATTGAAAAATTATTACATATATAACGATATATGCGTTTAGTGGGACTGTGCGTGTTGGCACTACCGCCGTATATTTTCCTGAATCCCCTGTATTTTATCATATTTTGCCCTTCCGATAGCTAGTGTACAACACGAGAGCGTGCCATAGCCACACGTGCACCACGTGTGTATTAATGAGATATGATTACATATTCTCTTATACATTATTATTGTAAGTGACGCAGAGTAGCGACGTAGCGTTATTGCATGTAATTACTAACTAGATATTTATCATGTCATATTAGTGTGCAGCTGATGCACTAACATGTGTATACTAGGATATCGCTTTCTTGATCGCAGCCACAAACATACAGACATACGAGAGGTATTTATTATTGATGTTTTATCCTGGTGTCAGTTGAACCAACTTGTGTAGCTATAAATTGTTATTTTTAAGCATAAATCGCAGACTATATATAAGTTACAGAAAAAACGGTAAATAAGCAGGTGCCTTAAATTGACGCAGCTTAATGTTATATTAGTGTTTGTTCGTACGTTGAATAAGAAGATAGCATTTAGTATAGGTAAGGAGCCCGCGCGAGCGATACGTCCACTGAAGGTATTGAAACACCAACTCTGATAGCTTAGAGACAAATACATGTAGTTGGGATATAAGGATGTAGGTACATGTACACACACAGTGCGGCCAATGTAGTGCAGTGTAGTGTAGTGTGCGTCGGCAGGGCACGACGGTGGCGCCGCTTCCGTTGTAAATTTAACACACCCTCTAATTTCTGTGATCGTGATAAGGTTTAATTTAAAAATCTGCCGCGAAAACTAAAACAACTTCCTACGAGGTTAGCATGTAAGGGCCCATATTTTTATTTTGGGAAATATGAGAAAGGGAATTTGTAATCCCAGGCGAAATAACGTTTCTTGTAAATGTTATTAATGTAACAAAGCGAGACATGTGTAACGTCTCAGAAGTGTGTAGTGTGTAATGGTAGCGTAAGTGTCTAACTCGTAACCCGCTACTCTACAAATGTAATAATCTTTATACTTGTGTAATAACTACATTATTATGATGACATTGTAACGAACGTCGACCGGTAGTCGTTAGCTAATACAATAACGTACGATGTAATCTCAGTAAACGGAAACCAAATGGATATTTTTACTAATTATTATTCTTCATTATATTAATAATCATTTAATTTAGGATGATATTTTAAATTATAATGTTATTGTATTGTTAATATTATTTTGAGATTTTATTGCGCAGCCGCGTGCAGGAGCTCGATTCGGTGTCCGTAACTGCTGTATTTGACGTAATATACTATACTTACATGTACACCATCATTGTTTTATTTATAAACACTCGTTGCCCATATAATCGTCAACCATTCCATATCAATGTTTAGGTTGTGATATCGAATAGATCAAAGGCTTTAAAAAGTCAATAACTTTAACCAATGTAAGCTGCAAGTTAATTTTAAACATTGCTAAGTAATTATTAATTGTTACAAATGAGCATATAGCCTCAGTAACGCACGGTGCCCCTGCAGGGCAGGGCGCTTGACGTTGTGATCGAGAACACATTATTGCAGCCACACCCGCTCAGCGAGCAGAGCTTGCATTTGCAGACACTCCTCTAAAATTATACGAGTAGGTATATTAAACAGAAAATCATCTCCTTTAGTTAGTTACCCCGAAAAACGGGGGCGACCAGTGGTGGGCGTGGCCAAGCGCTCACTTTGCCGCTCACTATTTCAAGTACTTCCTGCGTGTGCTTTACGAGTATGATAAATACGTGAAGTTTAATATTAAGAGTACACTGTCTTGTCAATGTATTTAAAAGTAATTTGTATTGTAATGGTATTGGAACAAACGAACTGACAAAATATATAAGTAATATTTATTAGCTATTTACAACAGCGCTGCTGTCCTCTAGCGACACCGCGTTCTTGTCGAGCTCCGCTGAGCTCAGTCTATTGAATCTCTTCCTCTTCTCTTTCGCGTGGTGCTTCTTGTGACCCTTACCCTTTTTATGAGAGTGCTTCTTATGCTTTTTAGCTTCGTCCGATATATCCGTCAAGATATGCGTTTTGCGACGGGTGTCCACTGGCGCCATGTAGGTTTGGGACGGTTCCTGCGAGATGTTTTTTTAAATAAAGGACTTATAGTATTGTTTATTACTAAAAAATATTAAAAACTGCTCTTAAATGATTTCGTTTTTAACCCCCATAGTGTGAATACATTGACAAACATAAATGCATGCTTTTCGAAGACCTCATTTTAGTTTACCGTTTAGCAATTTTAATTAGCAAATAGTATAATTAAATTATATTCATTGATGTCCAACGGAAACGTATACCACAGAGTGTAAAGAAAATAGAGATATATATTATTAAGTTAACCAACTAACGAAACAGTTTGAAACCTACAAATGTGGAGAACGACACTAAAAAGCGCGTCAACGCATTCGTTCGTATAAGAAGTAGGTAAGTATGAACGTAAATCGAGAAACATGGGTTAAAAATATCATTGATAAATGAAGAAAATTATTATTACAAGACTACGCCAGGTCCCCTACACTTTTCAGATAGAGACCCCCAATTGCCAAGATTTTTATTTTAAGTCTTCTTGCGAATTTTATGTTAGTTTAATAGAATTACTGTCATCAAACCGCTAAACAAAACGTTACCTTAGGCGAGCCAGTCCGTCTCAGCACGCTGTTGCTGGCGTCGCTGAAGTATCCGTTGAGATGTGCGTCCTCCACGAAGAGCGGCGGCTCGCTGGTGCCATCTGTCGCGCCGTGGAGGTACTTGCTCCCCTTGTTGTAAACCGAAAATCTAGAAACATTATCTGTTTGGCCTCATTCTGTCCCACTTTGAGATAAATATAGTGGAAAAGGTAAACTACCTAATTAATAAAAAAGTATTGCCAATTATGTCAACTTGAAATCTGCTTTAACACCCAATAAAGCCATCGTCGTCTTTGTTAATATAATTAATATAGGAACACAACCATTTCAATAATATGGTGCTTTATTACTTTATTATACTTTTAGTGAACTGCCTCAATTAATATTCTAAACCTGACATCTGCCATTTTGTACAGGAGCAGTGTTGCCAAGATAAATGTACAATATACCAACAGTCTTCAAAGTTATTTGTAGCGGACCCTCGGCCACCTGACGTAACAGTCGCTATAAACACACATTTATGACCACTTCCACTAATATTAGTTTAAAATTAAATAGATATCAAATGCATGTCAGTAATACATGAAATACACATGGTTATACGAGTAATGCATTACTTTATGAGAAATTTCAAACGGCATCTCCCCGAGATGTTACTTGCAGTTAGGTTGAAACTACCTTTTATAATGCTCGGCGTTCAGATTGGGCTGTTTGGGTTTCATGGTGCCGTCTTTCCCGTGTTCCATCGGCTCGGTCTTATGGTGTGTCCGAGGCGGCTTGGCCTCTGTCTCGGATATTATCCTGTCCGTAGAAAATTGCCAATCATTACGTCATCACTACTTCATCATCCGCTTGACTCAGTCAAGAGTTGGACATAGACCTTGCATATACGAGTAGACTCATATTAGATCCCACTTTGCAAAAGAGCCTTGTACACTACTTTTGTCGAGCCGCTGTGTCCACTCCACTCCAGAACTCGTTTCGTCCACCATAACTTACACATATACTTATTATTACAGAACAGTGTAGTTTGCATTTTATCGAGAGCTTGCGGTATTAGTGTGTGGATTCAATAATTATAATGAAATATGTTCCAGGCGAAAATAAGGTCCCATCTAGTAATATAACATAAACGAAGAAATAGGTATCTAAAATACGTCCTGGGATATTTTCTGTTAGTAAAAACTAACGTTAATTATTGAAGTATATCTTACTGACCTTTTCTCCAAGCTCACATCAATTTCCTCGGGCTTGACCTGGTGGACCTTCTCACTCATTTTCTGCACAACGTTCTCGATATCCCTCATCCTCGTCCCGATGGCGTCGACCAGGGCTTGAAGCGCTGGACGGCCTTTCTCATCATCTGATAGCTCTGTTTGATGTACAGACTCCTGCTAGAATTTATTGAAGCGGCTAAAATACATTGTAATTCAAATGACGTAAAAATCATAAACACTACTGGCAACACCAAGTGTAAAGAACGGTCGAACTGTCGCCTTAAACAACCTCATAAAATGCTAAATGCATGGTTTTGGATTAATTTTTCTCAAATGACGTAACATCACTCCTGTAGTCCTTGAAGAGGTAGGCAGAAGAGTCCCAAATTTCGCCAGTTACGTTATTCGTCCCACTATGGAACAGGGATTGAGCCTTTTACCACACAACGTCCAAAATTTCAGCCTCCGGACTACTACTAGGAACTTAAAGTTATATGAACCCGATAGAATCCGCCCCGATAATTGAACCTGGGAC
The DNA here is from genome assembly GCA_018245735.1 of Microceris miodesmiata. Classification (NCBI taxonomy): domain Eukaryota; kingdom Metazoa; phylum Arthropoda; class Insecta; order Lepidoptera; family Hesperiidae; genus Microceris; species Microceris miodesmiata. The sequence goes on from DWEC01003590.1 coordinate 10,010, forward strand.
CTCTCGATCAGCAGTTGCGCTTACAACCACTGCACCAGCGACGGTGTGAAATAAAACCTCTTTAATTTGTAAGAAACACTCACGCCGCCACTTGGCAGCACAACAAGTGTGCCTACCCCCTGCTTCATCTGTTTGTTATTGAACATACCTTCCTCCCGCTTTCCGCTTCAGTAGCTGGCTCCTGCTCATTCCATTCTTTCTGTGGAATCTGCGTCCAAGCGGCCTGCTCATGTGGAATAAACATAATATCGGATTACCCCTCGGTGCCGTGTCTTCCATCTGATTCGTGGAGTCATTGTGGGTGGACAAACCTCAATAGTCGTTATTAGGAAAATGTACATTCCACGTGTATTTTTAATGCACAAAATCACAGCGCGCGGTCCCGTGGCGAAGTGCTGTCGCAGAGCTTACCGATGAATAATTTGACCTCTTTACACAATGATGGTACTTACTGAGTCATACTTGTTGGAAA
>DWEC01003591.1:0-10479 GCA_018245735.1 Microceris miodesmiata
ATACCTATTTCAGCTTATACATAGATGTAAATCAGCACTAAGTAGTAATGAAACGGATAGTGGTTTGGCCGGATACCGGATATTCGGCAAGCTACTAGGCCGGAGCGCCGGATATTTCGCTACCGGATATTCAGCCCTTTATCGCGTTACATGACGCGATCAATTTGATTTGAATATAAGACAGTGAACCACATAACACTTTTTCGCAATGAACACATGAAGTGGCAAAAGATAATAGTAATGATTGTTGCAATCAAAAATACAAAATCTAATTGCTAACGAGATTGCCTTTTTCTTAAAGACATCTCGAATCGATCGCAGTCACAACCCATACATTTGGTGATCAGTTTATTTAAATCAGTACCTGCAGTTGTCAAGGTCTTTGCTAGAATTTATTTTGCAGCACCTGGCAGTAGCGGTGACAGCCAAAGGCTACTTTCAGTAGGTAGTTGGTTAGGTACACGAAGTCAAGCGAAGTCGCCTCTTGCCAAGTAATGCGGAAAATTTGGTATTCATTAACCACAATTTGCCACTTGTTAAATATGAATACTAAACTAATTACTAAATCAAACATTTTAAAATAAACGGTATAAATAATCTATTTTGGTATGAATTGCCTTATGTAAAATAATGCGAATATTTTAAATTTTACTATCCGGTATCCGGCCGGATACTGAATAACTATCCATTGTTTGGCCGGATACCGGATATCGGTTTCATTTTTAATAATAACTACATGACATCAATTGGCTTAAATACATGGTTACTACTTTTGACACGAACTAAATTGATATAGATTACAATGATATGTTATTTATATGTTAAATATTATTAAATAAAAATGATAAAAAAAGTCTATAATGGATTCCGACTGTCAGACGAATACAAAAAAATCAATTGTTTTGTCTCATCAATGCTTGGCACTAAAGAAAAAAAAATTTAACTAGCTCAAGAACTAGATAGCTAACTATGGAAACTAGCTCCTATCCACTCCAATCAAATAAGTGAAAATGAGATGTAGAAATAGGTTTTGATATAAATTGTAAAAAATAAATCTGTATAGCCAGGCTCGCCAGTAACAATTGTATTTAATCGTTTATTAAAGCATTGTGTGCCGTTACAAAAGGCTTTAAAAACCAAAACAAAATTTTGACCTGGGCTAACAGTACAAAGATATGATTTGCGGCAAAAACCACTGAGGTCAGGTTAGGTTGTACCAATAAAATAGTAGGTACATCAAAAGTAAACTGTTATTCAATTTAACAGTAATTTTGTTTTCTTGTCTATAATGTATAAAAAAATGTTTAATTATTACTTGTGACTCTGATTACAGAACAAATTTCGTGACATCGAAAATAAAAAACTGGATGGTTTTAGAATAATTTATTGCATAATCATATTTATCCCATCAAAAAAACAAGTAGATTTTTAACAAACATCTTAGAGAATATTGAAATATAATCATATCTCCTGTGCATTGTGAAAAATATTCAACTAATAATTTACTACAATGCCATTCAATAACCATAACCAATTTAGTAGAAGAAAAGACATGATTTTACAAAATTATGAATGTACAGCTCTGCAAGTCTCAGTGCCAAAGACATTTCATAACCAAAACATTTTGGGAGCATTAGAAAGTATAAAGAAAACTCGTATTTACTTAATTTTTGTAAGCTTTTTTTTCATAATGTTGTTTTCAGTGAAAAATATTGTCTTCCATATTCAGTCCTATTCAGACAAGTTCGTTTCATTCAAATTTTTGATATGCCCCACATTAAATATATATTCAAATCAATTATTTCACAAATGATTATATAATATAATATAACACATAATTATGTACTATATTTCCATATAATAGGCAAAATAGTGTTTGTTGTGCTCAATTGGGTTTTTCATATTTTTTAGACAAAATATTACGAGTGGATCTATATTTTTAGCTACATTTTCTTTTTACTACATTTAAGAAATTCAATTTTCTCAAACATAATTATCACCTACACATAATGTACTTCTCGTGAGAATAGAGTTCAGCTTTTCCATATACATCACATTTATTTTCCTTTCTTTTTTTTACATTTTCATTTTTCATAAAATCTTTTTACTTACTTATGAACACTTACAACAATTTAGAATATATTTTCAACTATTATTTATTTTTAAGACTAATGCAGACCACAGAAAAAAACAATGTCATAATTATATGGATGTAATGAAATTTTCATTTGACAAAATAAAAAAAAATTATAAATATTTACTTATATAACTCTCTGAACTGTTTGGTGATGGAATGTATTGTATGAATGAAAGCGAAAAGTATACATTTATTTAATGAACAAACCATTTTACCAGAGACCCACATACATACTTGTTGTCTAAAAATGTTATAAAAAATTCTCATGCAGCTGCTGGCAAACAATCATAACAATATCCTTCAGACTTAACAGCTAGCTCAAGTTAGATATTACTATGGTATCAAAATCTTTATGCTATCATATCTTTTATATTTACCACTGGATGACATTTAAATTGCTTTAGTGAACCCCTTTTCAACAATTTGTTGTAAAACTACACATCAGTGTAAATTATCAGTTACATCAAAATGGAGATTCAAAAATCTGTAAACATCTGACACACTCAAGTTTTTTATAATAGGGCAGAGAAATATAATGGTCTATTTTATTCTGTTTGAAGTGTTCATCTTTTACCAGAAATAATACCTACCTTCAAAAATGAACTTGAGAAAATCAGATATTAATGTTAAAGTGAATTGTTTCATTAGTGAAGGATAAGCAAAATGATGTTGTTGAAATAAGAACTACATGTATCAAAGAGAGGGGACTGTTTATGGACAAGATAGATGGTTTTTTGTTCTTACATCATAATTGTTTAGTTCAAATGAATATTTAAGGCAAAATGCACATGTTAGCAATGTATCTAAGCGAATAATTTGTTTTCAGAAGCATTTAATGTTTATCCTAAATAATGAGTACAAGGTGATAACAAATTTATTGAGGAAAAGGTAGTCCATTACATATGAAATTCACTGTCTATTGAACACAAGGAGCTGTTAACATTTCAGTGGAAAAAAAATTGAGAACAAATGAAATGAAGTGGTAAAAAGACAAGGTTTTTTGGTTGCATAATTAAGTAATGCAAGGAACATAAAAAGTGATTTAACTAATGAATAAGTACAATTACAAATGACTTATTTTAACCAGGAACAGCTTTTATAAACTGCATAGAAAACATCCAAAATAATAGTAAAACAGTAGTAAAGATATCTGTGCATTTAGTATGAGAGTAATGAGAAAATAACATTGTTTCAAAAATAAAGAATAAATAATAATTTTATAATCACACTATTAAATATTCAGCACTAATCTTATAATGGTATGAACCATTTACAAAATTAGTTTCAATTAATTTAACAGCCTCAACTTAATGTATAAGAACAATAGTTTGTGGTGAAGTCTGTAAAAATTGTTATAACTCCCCAAAGTACTGATATCCATACAAACACATTGGTAAATGTATTTCAATAATAAAAAATATGAGATTAATTATAAACCAAACTAACCATTATCTATGCCACTACTCTAATACTTTTTTAGAAATAAGTTAAATAGCCAAAATATCAACGAAAATACTTGATAGCAATTTGCATGGAATATTAGTACTTATGGTACTTCTAATAATGTGGAATATTTAGACAAATAATATCATGTTCAATGTTATGAATTCTACTTAAAAAAATTGTCTATGGTCTACTATCACATTTGGTACAGATGTGGGTTAGAATGCAATTGAAGATGGTGGCATAGAACATTCCCCAACTGTTACTCTATATGATGCCAACTCACTAATCCCGTGGTAATGAACAAAGGCAGCCACAATTACCAGTACATGGAAGATCTGATGAGATTGGAACCAGATGTCACACTTTCCTGGGAACCAGCGTTCTGGGACACGCAAAGCGTAGAACATTGCCCCCAAAATGTACAGTAAGCCCATCAGAACCAACCATCCCAGTGATGCTTTACTGACTTGGCTAAACCAGCCTTCTGTAATTCCATAGTGAATTGCTGGTACTATACCGGAGAGCCCGAATCCCATGAACACTCCTGCTCTTAATGGCCGCAAACGAGGTTCAGAAAATCTATCCCACAAGGACACAATAATTGATAACACTCCTAGAACTACCACTACTGACAAGTATATGATTTTTGGTCTGTAATGGCAATAGAAGCTGTAGTACAACCATGGAACAAAGGACCCCATTATAAGCAGTGCTATACCACAGTAATCTAGCTTAGAAAACAGTTTCCCAACCATCTCAGAATGACAATACAGTGTGTGGTAAGCGAAAGAGAAGCCCAAACATACGATAGCGCCTACAAAGAAAACTCCGAATATCATCTTCTCCTGCATTTGAATTTCGATCGAAGGCCGCGACAGGAAGTAGATAGCGACACCAATAAATGCAACACAACCAAGTAAATGGGTCCAAATGTTGCCAGTCTCTGTGTGAATTCGGAAAATTGACGCGAAACAGGCGCTAAACGAAGGTAACGGAGGCCTGTGGCCCTTGTGGAGATAATCGTTATCCTGCAGCCAGCGCGGCAAATGTCTAAAGTGGCAGACGTTCCATGACGCCTCCCACACTTTGCGGACGAACTCCTCGGCCTGTTCCGCCGCATTATGTGCAAGCGCTCCCAGATCTATCTCATCGGAAAGAACTCCAGCTTTCAACACCTCCGCCATTTCAGCATCAAGCAAATGCTGGTCCTCTGGTGTGGAGGGTAAAGGGCACCCTTCCTCCTCCTCGGCGAGCACCTCGTCGAGTTCGTCCATTTGAGAAGCAAGACTCTCGGCCTCGGGATCCCATCCTTGCCGTCGTCGCAGGCCGTCCGACGACGCGCTCTGAGATCCCGTGTCAGAGTCCACTTCCCACATTATTGCTACTTTGAACTGCACGTGGCTACGCGAAAATCAAAACCATTCGAGACACGACCTTCGGTAACGCTCCGACAACAGTTATACGCGACGCGAACGAATAATCCAGTTACGTCACGAAATTATAACATGAACACACGCACTGATGTCTATTGTTTCTTTGTACACCAGTTAAAAATTTCTTAAACAGTGGCGATGATACCCATGCAGGGTTGTATAAAAAAAAATTAAGTCCAAAAATTTCACAACGATACGAACAACAACCAATTTAGAACAGCTGCAAAGAACTGTCGAAATGTCGTCTTGCCCGAAAGAAAGAGCACAGAGCACACCATGTCCGTTTTACAAATATTTCTTTCTCGCTCTAACGTTAATTTTCCTGCTCTAAGCTAGTGTTGTGTCCGTCGATTGCGTTTCTTGACATATGGTAGATACGTATAAGGAATCGCATTAATATCGATATTATAATATCACTATTTCGATAGTCACTAATTATTATTTCGAAGACAATCGCTTTACAAGACGTTCTACAGTAGTTAAGAGCTATTTATTTATAAAGTTGGGAAAAGAAATTATTTGCAAGACTTAACCAAATCCTTCAAAGAACAATCGATTTAGGCGAGTGTATACGACAATACTTTAGATAAAGTAATTCGACAAAGTCGCAATTCGATGCTTTTATGTTACATCATGCTGAATTTAAGTATTTTTTTACCATTACGAATAAAACCAGTTTTAGTGATTATACGATTAGACTTCTGATACAACATTTTTATGATGCTCAGTGCAATCAACTTAACAGAAGATACGATTAAATGAAGCTTAAGTTACAAACGATAACATCATTCTACAATTATTACATATACTCGTAATAGAACAGATAATTCACTACTTGAATTATATTTCCGAAATATGGATATATTTTTCATGAGTTCAAAGCGTTGTAAATATTTCAATTGTTCACATCATTATAATAATAATCAATCTGAAAAGACATCACTATTAGCCTTGGTAGTATCGGAGAAGTTCTACCAAATGCTAAATTCTGATTGGTCAAAAGAATCTAAGTCAAAGAGATACTTGACATAGACTAAGAGTTTAGAAAATAACCTAAAATATCAGAAAATGTTACAAAGCGAGCCTGAAATACGTGATAGATATATAATTATTAGCGGTAGTACTCACTTTTTGAACATTTTCTTGTTTTTTGGCACAAAATAATGTTATAAACGCGACAAATCACTGGGAATGAAATATATACTTGGAATTACAGATATCTTATGGCACTTGTCAAAATAAATACTACATCTGGTTCTCAACCAATGAACACGAAACATTACAACGTGTGATTGGTCAAAATATTGCAATGTAGTATAAAATAATATGATTTTCTAAGTATGCCATTTACACTAGAAGTGAACAAAAGACGGCGCATTGATGTAATAAAGTTACATGTATAAATTAACACCACCATTAGAACCAAATTATTGCTATTTGAATTCTTTCGTTTTTTTTTTAAATTATAAGTATTGTTTATTTCCAAAAAACAAACGGTGCTGGAATGAGATTTGATTCCGCCAGATATTAATAAACTAGTAACAGCCTGTCATGTTGATGGTTGTGATTTTAAAAATGTAATTTAAACAATGAAAATAGTTTGTAGCTTGTTACTAGACTTTTTAAAATGGAGAAATATATTCAGTTGTCTAACTACAAAACTTGTAATTTTGAATGCAGCATTTATAATTTCTTCTTTGACTAGTAACACAGCGCCCTAAGTCAATATTACTGTGGCCTGTCACGACTCACGCAAACACATGTCTGTCTGTTGCATTACATTGTAAGTTGCAATCATATACCGCGAGGAGTCTTAGTGCAATTGTAATTCGATGAAACTACCATATTTATTACTCCTATAATTTAATTTGTAATACCAGGTATCACTGAATACAGTAAATACTGTATATTTGATAAAACTACAATGGCAAATCTGTTAGAAATTTTAGTAACATGCGATTCTAATAATGCGTTAGCAACATGTAATGTGTGGGATCCTCATACCGGCACCAGTTTGATGACATATAAAGGCGGCGGTACGGCTGAAACAAAAACTTTATCGTTCATTGGAAATGATTATTTAGCAGCAGTGGAGAAATCAAAGCCAATACTACACGTGTGGCCGTTAAATTCTCAGCAGACTGTCCAAGGCATGCGTTTTATTCTGCCAGGTAAAGCAAGCGCTTTCGCTGTCACACAGGATGGTGCATACTGTGTTGCAGGCATTGATGAAAAAGTGTATTTGTGGCAAATTGCATCTGGAAATCTACTGACTATTATCAATCGTCATTATCAACGAGTAAACCTTCTGAAATTCACGTTAGATGGTAGATTTTTTGTATCTGCTGCAGAAGATGGTATGGTAATGATGTGGTCCCTAGCTACAGTTGCAGCTCATCCCGATGTGGAATTAGTGACCCAAAGTACTGCTGGACAACATGATCCTGTGTATATATTCTCCGATCATTCTTTACCAGTAACAGGTGTGGCCTTAAGTAAAATGGGTATCCATGGCCGTTTGTGTACTGTGTCCTGTGATCGAACATGTAAAATCTATGATCTTACATCTGGAGATATGTTATTGAATTTAGCTTTTGATGATCAACTTTCAGCCATTACTATGGATATTTTGGAGCTTAATATCTTTGTAGGAACCACTGTTGGTAAAATTTATGATTTTAGTCTTACACATCCGCCTAGAAGCCGGGATGTTATGATGAATGCAGCAGTAAATAAACCTGCATTTATAACACATACTAAAACTGTAACCTGTTTATCTGTATCAATGAATGGTAATGTTTTAATGTCTGGAGGCAATGATGCCCGACTTGTTATATGGCATATACAAAGTAGGCAGCCTATTAAAACTATAATGCACAAAGGACCAATTACCAATGCTTTTTTTACAAGTAATATTGAGGCTATTTTCAAGCAGGATTTCATGCCCAGTGTAATACTACATAGCTTAGAGAGAACATTGGAAAAAGACAATGATGAAGTCATTGAAATAGATGTTCTGGTAAACAAGAAAATCAACTTCTGGCCAGAAGGAAATAGAAATGGAATTGAAAATAGTCTGCAATCACAGCAAATAGAGGTTGAGTACAAACAGAAGGAAACCACACTCAAAGAAGAAATGGATAAGCTCAAGAAGATAAATGCCAATTTGTTTGAATATTCCATGAGCAAAGTTTTAAATTCTATACCAGTTGTAAATAATGTTAATAATCCCAATAAGAAAAAGAAAATGAAAAAGTGAATCAATAAATTGTGTGTTTTGTGTGAATTGTATTTTTTGTTTTATTTGGGATCTATTTGGGAATTCTTTTTGTCATGCTTTGTGGAAGTCTTCTGTAAATTAGATATAGACATCTACTAAAATTCAATATCTCATTTTTTTACATTTAATACAGATAAGACTCCAGCTAGAGTAAAAATTTAATTTTTAGACCATACTTTAGTACAAATAAAACAGATCTTCAATTTAAAAGTCAGTGGTGAGTATTATATTCATTTACAGATATTATTAAGGAATTTCCAATCTGCAGGATGCAATCAAACTAAAACAGTATGGTTAGAATTATTTACTGTTCATTTATACTTCCCATTAGTCAGTAGTTTTAATTTGGTAACAGAAATTTAGGTAAGGAATTGTTAGTACTACTACAAGTCTAGTTAGCATTATGGTATTATCTGTCACCCATATCACAATGCCTAAAGACAAAAGTCTTTAATGAGTGTGTCTTACCTGTCATGACCTATGGTGCCGAGACGTGAACACTGATGGTGCGACTAGTCCACCAATTTAAGGTCGCTCGGCAAGCTATGGAAAGGGCTATGTTCAATGTCTCTCTGAAGGATCGCATCAGAAATGAGGCGATCTGACAGACAGCCAAAGTTATCGACATAGCCCAAAGGATTAGAAAGCTGAAGTGGCGGTGGGCTAGTGACATCTATCGCAGAATCGATAACCACTGAACCAGATATGTTCTGGAGGACGCCCTCCAGCTAGGTGGAGTGATGATATACACGGTGGCTGGCAGTGGTTGGATGCGAAGAGCTGAAGATCGAGCTCAGTCGCGTGCCTTTGAAGAGCCGTATGTCTAGCATTGGACCGGAATAGACTGATGTTATTTTATGTTAAATGGGTCTCTTCTCGTGACTTTTGACTACTTTCTATTTAATTTATCAGACTCTTAATAATTATTTACAGCTTTGTATACATATTATGTTACATTAAGTTTACATGTATGTTGTTTGTTACTTTAAATTTTTGGTAGTGGTTCAGGTAGTCCGGATTTGTGCTCAGTAAATGATAATGGGCTCAACCCAAGTTCATAGCGAGACGTAAACGGAACTGGTCCAACAGCGGAGGATTCTAAAGTCCTCTACCTACCTCTTCGAAGATTAGAAGCGTGGTGTTAAGTACGTGATATTTCGAATGTTACGATGAAGTATTTTTATGAAAATTTAAGTTAAATTAAATTACCCGCCCATATATGTCAGTTTGGTTAGGAAAAAAGACAATTCATTGCAATATTTCGTTAGTTAAAAAACATTAGTCATTCCATTTAACAAAACTTCTTACAACAAGTGGCATAAAAACATTTTTAGTAGGTAATTATTTAATGGTTACAATGAAATATGTTAAAAATGAAAGCGTTGACATGGTTTTTCGGTTATTTTTAATCTACATTTTAAATCGCCTACGTCAAAAAAACGTCACCGATCGTCCGATATAACGCATTTCAATTTTTCGTTTCAAACACACCCGTGTTTTTGTTATGCGGACATCAACGCAAAATGTTATAAAATACAGAAAACAAAATTAATTGCATTGGAACATTGAACATGTTTTTATGACGTCGCATTCACGTGAATAAGGTTACAAACTGGAGCTGTAAAAATAAACTCTATGTTACGTTTGCGTCACAAACAAAACAGTAAAAGATATATTGTTTACTATTTTCAGTTGGACGTAATGTCGAAGGCTGTGATTATTCCCGAGTGTAATAAAGACATAGGGGTGATGAAGGAGGAGATTTGTTTGTCACCGAGTGAAAAGAAAGATGGTGCGATTGGATTGTTCAGCAGACTGTTGCGATTGGATGCGCTAAGCAAGAGACACAGTACTCCAGAGAGTTCTGCTGTAACAGAACCGCCGACGACGTTCTACGGAGTGTTTATACCTTGCGAAATAAAAAAGGGACCTGATGAAGGTACATTTCGTCCTTAGTTTATATTCATATCTATATATTATCTCAGATGTAGGTCAATGTCAATATCGATAAGTTGCGGAAAATAAGGAAGTTTATTAATAGTTTCAAGGATAAAACTTTATATGGGGTAAATGCAGTTTACTGACTATAATTATTGACAGTGCAAGACAGTAAATTATTAAATGATGTGCCCTTTATTCAGTACTAGATGAAGTATCATGGACAAAATGATAGGACCAAAATA
>DWEC01003592.1:0-10478 GCA_018245735.1 Microceris miodesmiata
ATTAGTAACGTTATAATGCCAACATTACACGTGTTTTTTTATTATTATTTTCATCGCATTTTTGGAAATACATCATAATTAAAAAAAAAAAATTATTAAAAGTACGATCATTACAATTCATTAAGTAATATTTTACGAATTGCCATAAATATGTAAATAAATTTCTTTAAATATTACCAGCAGCTAATTTATACTTTCTTTTTTATTTTATGCTGTATTGAGGGTTACAACCAGGTAGGTGTTCATTATTATTAATGATACTTTTATATTATGTCGTTATGTGTCCTCAATATTCTGATCGTTTTGAACTGTAAAAATGTGAAAAACACCATAATATTGTTATATCCTTACGCCAAACCCGTTACGGGACAGGCAATGAGCACCGAGTGCCAAATATCTGTATCCTTACACTGCCTACCTCACAAACTTCTTCATTCAGCACTCATCACACACGCAAGTCAGTTTCAGAGATATGTATTGGTTATTAACATTATAAATAGGGATTATTTTAAGTTAAACATTATTGCAATGTTTGAGTTAAGAATTATCTGTACAAACATTATTAGTGTCGTATATTAATATGAAATATATTTTGGGAAAGCATAACCATAGCAATGCTAAGGTTTACTATGGGTGAGGCCTATTTTGTACCTCCAACTAAATTCTCCTTTAGAAACTGAAAAAGTGCATAATTTTTTGTGAATTCCAATATTGATCTTATATACTTATTAAATGTTTGTATATTAAATAAAATGAGTAAGTTTCTTGAAAGTTGAAGTATACATTCCCCTTCGCTGTTGGTGAAGTCATTGTATTTATGTATGCTTTTATTTTACAAAATCAGCATTCCTTTTTTCCAAAGTGAAAAACCGATTTACTGAACTTTAATCATATTGTTAAGTTTTAGAATTATCGTCATCACTCCACTCATTCTCCATCTAGTCAAGTCACTTTGTATTAAAACTTACATCAAAAGCCATAGTAGTGACTGTAACTGACAACACGACATTGTTTGCAGAGGTTACGCAAGCAAAAAAGCGCGGGAGAATTAGACAAACGTGGCACTGGCTCGGTGAGGTCAGGAGGGTCTGGCGGTTCCGCCTCCTCGTGGGTTTCTTCCGTTGAAAGCACACATTCAGCCACCACGCGTGTGTCCATGCACACGAACTCCAATACCAGTTTCATTGTGGAGGCAAGTATACTTTTGTATGAGAAAAGCTTAAGATTTTTAGCAATATGTTATAATTCGTATAAAGGATCGCGGATTTATTGAAAGTTTCATATTTTTTTTAACAGTTATCATTTAGAGTTATATAGGCACACAATCCTTGCTGATTATTAGGCCGCGTGTTCCGAGGTCTAAACCTACCTGCTTAAATAAAAAAAAAATAGGTATTTTACAAAACTTGCATGTTATAGAGTGAATAAATATAATTGTTGATATTTATAGGAGAAAGAGTACCTTAACGTGAATTTTAAATATCGGTAATTTCATAATATATTTCTAAAATATATGTATAAAATATATGTATAAAATACTCAGTTATACAATGTAAATTGTCCCAAAAATGTAAATTCATGAAATACTGGATAAACTGTGTTCTAAGCATTACGTAAAATGTAAAATGTCAATTTGGAACTTCCATCATATTTTTCTCTTTAATAATAAGTACACGACATTTTTGTATTACAAAATCCATCCTTCTATTTCAGGATGAACACTTAGACGCTGGCGTAACCGAAACATACTTGGGTGAATGGAAGAACGATAAGCGAACAGGATTCGGCGTGAGCGAGCGCAGCGACGGACTGAGATACGAAGGCGAATGGTTCGGGAACAGAAAGTACGGCTACGGCGTGACCACGTTCAGAGACGGCACGCGGGAGGAAGGCAAATATAAAAACAACGTGCTCATCACCAGCCAAAAACGAAAACACATGTTCTTAATGCGATCCGCCAAGTTCCGTGAACGAGTTGACTCAGCCGTGAACGCGGCGCAGCGCGCGTCCAAAATAGCGTTACAAAAGGCCGACATCGCTATATCTCGGTGCGTAGCAAAGGTTCAATCTTTCACTTTTGATTGGCACGTTACATTTGTTCCGCTAGAATACTAACAATTTATTTTCCACACATTACAAATACACCTGATTAAATTACATAAATGTACGGACGTAACTCACGTGTTCGTAACGTTCGGCAGAAAAGATATAAATATCTATTCCAAATACAGAGATTAAATTTCGTTTGCATTAGGGAAATTATTTCAATAATTTAATGCAAAACAAATATTTTTTAATTATTCGTAGAGACTGTATCTCTAAGAAATAGAATAAATGAAACCTTGACACGTACCTTTCAATCATTAAAAAGTTTGTTTTTTTTCAAATTAGACAATTATTGTTATAACAATAAAGGAGTACGGAGAGTTCAAAACATTATTTAAGACATCTCAAATTTTCCAATTACCTAATTGGCTTTTTTAATATTTACCTCCAATCTACTAATCAGAATCATAGACCTTTCTCATTTTAAAAGCAAACTACAAAAATTTCAAAAAACAAGTAAGTCGATGTTATATAATGATTATTACTATAGCAGCCATATATGACTATAGTCTAAACCAAAGCGTGTGCAAATAAAAATTCGATTTACATATTTATTTTATTGGTTCTAAAAATATGTAGATGTGATTTATTAAAGAGCTTTTTAATTTTCTGTCACTAAGCTGTGGCCACATAAAGAATAGATGTGACACGATTGAAAATTGTGTTAAATTTGTATACACATTATTTATTTCATTTTTAAATACATACATCGATTTGCTAGATATTTGCAAGCCAAACACTTTCTATAAAAACAGATTTTTATATCTTAAGCCAGCCTTTGCTTATTAAGGACACTCACTTAAAACAAAGCTGAATCATAATAAACCCTTATTAGAGACCATTGTACTATTTATAATGAGACGGACTTCTAACCCAAAATTGCTAGAACCAAACTCGCTATATATCCCGAATAACATTTATACCCAATGTTTCAAGCTGTTTCTCATAGCAGGATACAGACTTATCATTATAAAGGAATGTTCCTTGATACCATTGACCACACCCATATGCTTAATGGCTTTTAATATAGTTGATATATTTAATTAACTTGTCGCAAAATTTTGCAAAACGGCACGACAGCTACGTTGCAGTCGTTTGAAACAAATCGAAATGTATCTGTTATTTATTTAAGGTTATATAGATAAAAGTATATATGAAAGAAAAGAATGAATATAAATACTACAATAGAAATAAATATTACACATAACAAAAGCAAATATATTATACAGTACTATGAAACAGTCATTTCTATTTTAGTTATATTAAATAAAATAACTTCATGTGTACTGTCGCTACAAGATCTACGAAATGCTACGGCTTATTTTGTTGATTAATATCTGATTGGTTATCTGAATTTATATAAGTCAAAATACTCTCTCACTGTCGAATAACCGGAGCTGCGTTAGTAACTATAGATTAAAATAACTGGGCGATTGATCGATCAACACTCCGTGCCAATTGTTCAGCTAAAGATATGCCGGCTAAACGTCATAAACTATTCATAGCGAGTATGTTATAATATGACACAAATGTATGATATGCATCATTTTACACAAAAAGGTGTATAAAATGGTATTGGAGTATAGGATCTCATATTGGACTCTGTTTTCAGAACCGCCACAGCACGGGGTAAAGCTGAACAAGCCGACGATGCGGCAGACCAAGCGAAAGAAGACTGTGATTTAGCACAATCAACTGCCAAGCAGTTCGCTCCAGATTTTAAGCACCCTGGCTTTGATCGAATAGGTTTAAGAGAGAAGTATAGACAAAGGCAGAATTATGAACCGCAGGTCACGCAGCCTGCTCCAATACAAGAATCTGAAAAGATCTTGGATGGAAAGAGCATTCCAAACCATATCCCTCCGATGCATTCACAGCTTCCCCAAATGAATAAAATACCCAATGCAGTATCATCTAGACGGCCCTCGACACAGTATCCCAAGCCGGCACAGTCCGTAGATCCCAGACTCGCGAACAGTTCTAACTACAACACTGATGACAGAACACTCGGACCTCCCTACGACCCGTACTATAGTTCTAATCAAGACAAATGGAATTCCCCAGGAAATATACAACAAATACCTGACAATCAAAAGCCGTACAATCCAAACGAGCCCATCAGTGGGTATGAGACAACACCGCAGGGGGTTCAACAACCGTCAGCGTACCGTATGAATAGACAAGACGCTCTACAAACTCAACAGAGCGTGGACCAAAGTAACTTGAATTACCCGAACCAGGGACGAAGACTCTCGACATCTATAAAGCCCTCACCGAGTCAGAGACCTGGACCTGGACAAGAATGGAACGCTCCACCTGGTATTCCAAGAAGACGAAGCATTCTGGCACAACCGATGCACGATTCTCAAGGCCATTCGTATGTTGATGGCCGCAATGAATTCAGAACCGGCACCGTCCATTCGGAAGGACAGGCAATGCCATCGGATACACAGGGTTATAGACAGCCCTTCGATTCACAAGGATATAGGCAGGACCAAGGATATAGACAGGATCAAGGCTACAGACCTGACCAGCAAATTTACCGTACAGGACAAGACCAGCAAGGATATAGACAAATGCCGGATCAGCAGCAACAGATGTACCGACAAACGCCGGCTGACCAACAAGGATACAGACAGACAGATCAGGACGTCATGAACGGGGAACGAGATGGACGTCAAATTGCAGGAAGGACATCTATTGATTACTTCGATCATTACAAAAGACCGCCCAGTAGAGATTCCAGTGTAGACCGTTACGGACGGCGGTCCCGACAGCCATCAGTGGAAGCTGCTCCAGCAACGGCGGGATCTCGCGCGGGGTCTGTGGCGCCCCAGCCTCTGCAGAACTCAAGACCAGTGTCGCGCGCGGCCACACCGGCTGGAAACGGTCACTTGGCATCTGGTCGTGGATCGATATCTCGTGCCCCATCTCGGGAGCGACAGCCTTTTGAGGAGTCACTATTGCGAAAGCGCAATTTGGGACAGGAAATTTCACCATCGCCGTACCAGCCAAAGCGAACGGAAAGCTTGTTCGTTGCGCAGAACACCACGCCGCCACCACCCCTCATCCCCACGGGAGGAGGAGGAGGCGGAGGAGGAGGGGGTCGCAAGGTAAGACTTTTCTAAAAATAGATAAATAAAAGACTTTTCTAATATATTGAAATCACCAAATAGACTGACGGGTCTTTTAATTGCGGTAGTTTTTAAGGACATTTGCAATACCAAAAGTTGATAGATAGTAGGCACTGAAACGGCTAAACAGCTTTTATTGGCAATTATTGCAGTGCTCAATGTTATAGCACTTTGAGTATACTCGTATCTACAATTTATTTCACATATAACAAGCGTCCAGTAAAAATGACCTAAATCTAGCTCGACCATAGATGACCGCTACGGTTTTTAGAAGTTACGTTACGTTACGGTTTTTAGTAGTTATGATTGTTTCATCTTAACATATTAATTTATTATTCGTCTTGTATTTTTTAAGTGTACATAAGAAACTTTATATCCTCGCAATTTTTAAGTGTACTTAAATTACTTTTCATATAATTTACTTTCCAATTTTCAAGTGCACTTAAAACGTAGCATTGAATTATTTTAAAATGATTTACCTGTATAAGAAAATGTTCTAGATGTACACGAACAGAATTCCTTGCATTTAACTTACCTATACAATGAATCTAATAAAGTGACTATGGTTTCCTAAAAGATGTGGATTTGTCTGACCTGAATTATTCAAAAATTTAGAGACGATCAATTAAAATAATATTTCTAACAACATTAGCGTTTATTTTATTCATAAAATACATATAAATACCTAACTCGTGGGTACTGATGCCGAAATGCTAACATACTAAGTTTAAAATTAAATTATCAAACTTTTTTCTCAAATGTTATAAGAACAATAATCTTAAGAAGCTCCATGCTTGCCGACGGTAATCATCACACTAAAAATTAATTTGTTCGCGCACAAACATACGAGTAGATGAACGTACGAATAGATAAACATACACGTAGAATGTTTTAGACGATCTCATTGAAAAAAATTTAACCCTAGTAAGTAGCTATCGCTTTTTTTCAACTTAGGAGACCATTGCGCTCATTTTCAAGTAGACTGTAATATGTCGTGTTTTCAGAAAACGACTTTGAGCGATTGAAATCATAATTATTCTACAACTTTTATAATATTCTATCATTTATAACTTATGACTAATAATAATAGTTACAGAATAATTATGATTTCAAACTTTCAAAAGCGTTTTGTGACAAGTACGGTTTTTGACATACAAGTATCTGTGGTGTCCTTGTAAATTAACGATTTATTCTGTAGTGTGTTATCAAGAAATAATTAGTCTTCACAATAATACCGCGATATCTGTACAGATGACTATTAACTTACTTTGTAGGTATATACCCACAATTTCAATTGTTTTTCGCCAATGCATTAAGAAAGAGTATAATTAATTTTAGCAAAATAGAGTCCATAGTTTTAGCTTTTAACCATCAAAATGTTTAACTTAATTTGCACTGAAATTCAATTTTTAAGGCTAAGAAAACATGTTTATTGAAAAGTTGATGTATATAATGGGGACAGACGTTAATTGCAAAGAAAAGCCTTTGTTAATAAACCACATAAATAAATTTTACAAAGATAAATTAATTTATGTCTTCAACGCGATAACGAAACTCGATCGACGGTCGATACCTACTATTATTTTGTTTGTCGAGAAAAAATTAGCTCTTAATATGCAATCACAACTTCTAACAGCTGTAATGTAAAAATCTACATTTAATTTACATTATACCGTAACATCACGCCTATAATCCCTGAAGGGGTAGACAGAGAAGTGTAATACACTCTCCCACGTTTCACCAGTTGCGTTTGTCCCATGGAATAGGTGGTGAGCCTGTTACCATACACCGGGCACAATTCCCGACTCCGACACACTATTAGAAATTCTAAATTAGAAAAATCCTATAGTACCCGACTCGGGGTTTGAACCCAGGACCTTTCGATCGGCAGTTGCGTTTGCAACCACTCGGCCAACGAGGCAGTCATTTTACATAGTCTTTATGATTATTTGCTCGTTTTAACGTTTTTCTCTTAAAGATTACTTTGTAACTGCTTAAGCATAGCACGTTGAACAAAAATAATTCAAAATGTCGTGTCTATAGTCGGATTTACAAAACTAATAATCGGACACGCACGCCAGAGTTTCGACCATTGTCGTTAGATTGCTCAATATCAATAAAAGAATGAGTATTTTTACAAAAACGTCTGTCGACTCCTCGTTATTGGGCTAGGCATTGAAACGAGCAATAGTAAACACGACAGGGATGGTGTCTACAGGCAGGTAAATATATGTATACGCGGTCGGCGCGGCTCGGCCGTGCAAGTGGGCGGCGGGAGCGCGCCTCAGCCCGTTCTATTTCTAAATTGAGACAGTCATCCGCTGCCGCTTTCCGCGCAACACCTCTCTGCTAATTATAAATAGAATATTTGAAAATCAACTAAACAGAAAAAAACGCCGGTGCCGTGCTAATCACTATACAATAGGGAGTTATTTTCATTTTTTTTCACTCACTATCACCGTTGTGACCTCTAATAGAATTGGAGTAGAAATGTTAAAGTGAACATTGGCAGTGAACATTTTAATTTACTTCGCGTAAAAAGTGCATTTATATTAGAAATCTTTAACCATGATGTGGTATCAAGGAGGCGATGAAGAGGAAGAGGAAGACCTTATGTGCTCGCCGGCGATCCTCGCCAGGCGTGCTTCTGAGAGTTGGATAAATGTTCCTCCTGTGGAGGTATCTTGCGAAATTCCTAAAAATTTAAATAATGAACGTTAAATGTATCAATATATTTAGTATCACAAAAAAAGACCAGAAAACCTATTAGCAATATCTACTTCCCCTTTCGTCGCCTTGAGCTCGAGCGTAATTGCTTTTATTGGTCTCCAATATCGCCTCTTTGATTCCGTCCTGGTTATATACCTACAGAATTAAAAGTTAGGTATATACAAAAAACTATTTTTTTCAGATTATACATTTTACAGATTATAGGTACATTATTGCATATGTTTTATAAGAAGCTAATTTCTTTGATATTGAATTGAATAAATTGATATATCAATTCTAGAATACCAAAATACAGATCTTATAAGCGTATCCAATTAATGTACATACTTATTGCACAAAACGAAATATTTAAGCCCGATATTGCCATGTAATTCTAAATATCTCACATCACACAACTACGGCATTAAAGTCTAACAAAGTAGTTAAAATACCTACAGTTATATTGACAGAAAACAGATAGTATTAAGCGTGATACTTAACATAATTTAAAATTAAACCAAAGGTGCTCGCCTGTTAAACAAAGTTTAATAAAACGGCTATAAGTTTCTTTGTCATGAAACTTGTTGCAATACATACATATTATGTATCTGTACCGCTAGTAACAAACACTTGTAAAGGAAGTTACGATCATTAGCTATTTTGTTTCTTCGTTTTATTTCAAACAAAATAAATAGTGTCTATTATTTCTCGTCTGCGGTCAGCTATGCTGCCCATCACAGTTTCACTGGATAATAACAAAACACCAATACATGAACAAAACAACACAAACATTTCACATTTATTTCTAAAAATACGAATCAGGTGTACAGTGGTACCCAGCTGAACATCCTTTTCCACTTACATTTAGTGATCCCATCCTTAGTTTTGTTTAAACGATTGACCCATCACGAAAACAATCCATAAAAGTCATATTCTATTAAGTGGTCTTTATTGTGTACCTATATCTAACATATTGCCATATAGAATAACAGTCAACTGAGGTCAAATTACCCTCTTTGCTTCCTAATCAATACTAATATTAGGACCATATTCCTCTCACCGAACCATTGCTGTACCCACGCAAACAATGTGAGGATTGTGATACGTCTGCTACCTAAACAACAACACGTTCCCAGATGGTGAGCACACCACAAGCGTTGCAACGCAAGAAGTCGTTGCCCGATGTAGCAGCCATGCCGCGGATGGCAGACGGAGGAGGCATGTCGCGCGAGGAGGTGTCCGCGCTGGGCTCGGCGCGCCGCGAGGAAGTGCGGCGCATGCACGAGGAGTCTGAAAAGCTGCGGGCCAACCCCCTTCTATACCTTGTCAGTCCGCAAGTCAAGGTAACGTCTCAACTATCTCCCGCCCTATCCGCCTTAGTGGATACCACTGTCACACACATCTATCGCGAAAAACTTTGCCAAACGACTTTTTCAAACGATACTTTGCCAAACGACATTTCGGCTCCGCAATAACATAATTACACGAGCTATTTCACTTTAGACACAGGGATTAAGATGTCTTATAAGACGATTTATACGCTATGGTTATTGTTTCGCAGGACTGGTTCGCGCGGCAGCAGCTAGTGATTCTGGTGCTGTTCATCAACATCTCGTTGGGCATCATGTTCTTCAAGCTGCTAACGTAGCAGCGGCGTGCGGCGCCGCAGCGCCTCACAGCCAAACTTTTGTACATACTTCTACCGAACCAGTCAAATCCAAAATAATGTTAAACGTGTAAAATATAAAACTATGTATATCTCTTTGCCTCAACCTTCTTTTTATACGAGTAAATTTTTCTCTGAACAAACAAACACGAAATCGTATTTATTCGCCGTGAGGACTTCGGTTTGCTAGTGTACTTTTCAAAGTTGTGTCAGTGTGCAGAATAAAGAAAACTAAGTGCAAACATGCCCCGCCCTCGTCGACTTTGTAATAATAACAAAAATCTTATGGTGTGAGAGTGAGATTTTTTATGTCCACTAGTCGAAATCTATGAGTGTAAGAAGCACGAAAATGTTTATGACCTGCATATTGTAGGTTTCACTCTTGTAGTAAGTAATATTTATCGCCCCCAATGTCACAAGAAATTTTTTTTTAAACATGCGACCAGAAACGTGATAATTAAAAACTCTAATCGAAGAAGGCTAAATAGGCATAAATTATTGTGACGTCCGCCACGGACTCGATATTGAGCTAAAATAAATATTATATATTTGTAGATATTGTTATCTAGCTTCCCAATATGAAACAATGAACTCAAATTTTATAAAACGTAGCTACATGAAAAGAAAGAAAGAAAAATTATTTTAACTTTAAAAATCTTATCTTTAATTGAAAATGTCAATCGTTACCATAATTTATTAATTTATGCTAAATATATTTTATGGTATAATATTTTATGAAACAAACAATGTACATTTAGGAATTTTTATAAAAAACTTTATTCTATTCTTAAAATGGGCATAACGCGATTTACTTGCCACGCGCCCGGCTTTTATTCTAATTGAACACTAGGACGATAAGTAGT
>DWEC01003593.1:0-10478 GCA_018245735.1 Microceris miodesmiata
CTCGATCCGTGTGTGCATCTGGTGACAGATGGAATGTGTCACAATGTACCTACTTGAAATACTGTATACTAATGTGTCACAATTTATGTACTTTGTTTCTAAATAATGAAATGTTACTCTTACTCAACCAGTATGCGGCGAGGTAGGCGCACTGCGCGCCGTGCTGGCGGCGGGCGCGGACGCGGCCACGCCCGACCAGCACGGCGGCTACCCGCTGCACTACGCCGCACAGATGTGCGGTGCGCCAGCTGTTACGGACCATCAGGTGACATTGTTTTGTATTACATTATTATTTGTATTATATTATTACATCAATTGTAATACTTGTACTTCTTGAATTTGTGGTTTGTATTTAACATTTTTCGAACGATTCATAGAGTCGAGGAGCAGCCCTGGAAGTGCTGCGAGCTTTGGTGAAAGAAGGAGCTGCACGCATAGACGTGCGCGACGCGGACGGCCGCACGCCCCTTTTATGGGCCGCGTCCGCCGGTTCTGCCGCTGCAGTGCTGGCCTTACATCAAGCGGGTGCTAGAGTCGACGATGCTGATAGGTGTGTACATATCATCATAATATATTATTTAAAATCTACTGCATCTACTATATCATCATAATATATTATTTAAAAATCTCCATTGATAAAAGTTAAATTCGTATCGCGATATACCACTAGGAACATTTTCTTTACCAGGAAGAAATTGATGCTAATAAATATTATATTATAATGTATATTTTATGAACAGAGATGGTCTCACAGCGCTTCACTGTGCAGCAGCTAGAGGTCATACCGAAGCTCTCGAAACACTAGTGGGTCTTTGTGGGGCCCGTGTTGATGTAGCAGATTCACATGGTTGCACTCCGTTACACTATGCAGCGGCCCTGGGTCATGCTGATGCTACCTCGGCATTATTAGTGCATGGAGCTGACGCGCATCGTCAAGATCGCCGGGGCAGGAGTCCTGCACACACGGCTGCTGCAAAGGGACAAATCGAAACAGTCAGAATTCTTGGTAAGTCTTTTTAAAATCTGTTCAATAAGTAAAAATAACTGTACGAAACTAGTACGCAATATTATTGCACCAATTATTAATTGCATTATATTTCAGGAGCTCGCGGGGCTAATTTATGGTTACGCAATTCAAAGGGCGATTTACCTTTACATGAGGCCGTAGCTTCAGGCCGTCGAGAATTAGTAAAATGGCTGTTAGATGGAAGGCCTTCTCAAGTGAATGCAACCAATCATGAGGGTCGTACACCGTTACACATTGCCGCCGCTACCGACAACGCCGATCTATGTCGTTTATTGTTAGATCGAGGAGCTGAGGTTAATCCTGTGGCACGGTCTTCTAAAAACGAACCTTTGACACCCCTAGATTGTGCTACGACACGTGGCCACCGTTCTACCGCTAAATACATACAAATGCACGGTGGTTTGCCTGCATCAAAACTTTCAAATACACAAATCGTCATTGATGAAGCACCGATTACATCCTTACCTACAAGAAAAGTGACAAGTACCAAAATTGACGTTCGTGACCGAATAAGAATAGAAAAACGAGAAGTTATTGAACTTTCAAGTCCAGTGCAAGAAAAGCGACATTTCAAAGACACAGCAGATAATGATTTTGATAGTGATAGTGATTTTTCAGAAGAACGTCAAAAATATAGGAAAAGAGCCGAAGACAGGCGTCCTTTTAAATACTACGATAAAAGGAAAAAGGTAATTGAAAAACAAAAAAGTTTTAGTGATGGCTACGATACTGAAATTGAAAAATGCAGTAGGGAAAACTCCCATAGACGTAAGAACAGAAAGTTAGGTAAACATAAGAAAGCTAGGTCTAAAAGTGAACCTTCGCGGCGTAGCAAGCATAGCGCGAAAAATCATAGACGATATCGATCAAGCTCAGAAAGTTCTTCAGATACATTACCTCATGCAGAGAGAAAAAAATATAGGCGTCACAGGAAGCGTGGCAAACGAAGATCTAGTACTACTAGTGAAAGCAGTAGTAGTTCGGAATCCAGCGATAGGCGTAATATTAAACGAAGAGGAAAAAAAACGTCAATACATATCGAAAATGATGACGAAAAGCAGAGTGTTAATATTATCAAGTACAAAAGTACAGAAAGTGACAATAAGGAAATGAATAATGATATGGTAGCTAATAATATGGGCATGACCCCTTCAGTGTCTGTAGATCCTGAACTTAATAACGACATTCATTTGACAAAAAGTAAAACACATAGTGAAACTGAGACCGATACATTATCTGTTAAAACAAATATGGTTGTAACTGAAGCGCAAATACATATGGAACGTGAATCAAGCCAACATGGCAGCTCCGAATTGACGGTAACCGTAGATTCATCCAATAACGTTTCCGTCGAAGCCACGAACTTAAACATAATCCAAAAAGATTCACACCAAGAAACTAAATCTGATGCAGAAAAATCTCTTGTTGACGAATTGGGTATTAAAGATGCAGCTGAAATTTCTAAAGTAGACACTAATTCCGAAACTAAAATTACTGATATTAATACATTTGTGGATACAAATCATGAAAAGAGTGTGTCAGAAAATGATGCGACACAAATACAGGAAGAGAAAACAGACGAAAAACATAAAAGCTCCGACACACCTTTACATCAAAGTATAGATAATGCATCAGAAGGTAACAAAAAAGATAGCAGAGAAAGTAAGACTTCATCGCCAGTTAAAGACGTTGAACAAATTCGTAAAAGATCATTTCAAGTTTTATCTGGTCCTGAAGATTTGCTAAGTGAAACGTCTTTAGTGGACAAAAAAATGAGTTCAGATGAACGTGGCGCATTAAAAAGTATTTCTCCTAGTGTATCTTTTGCCAAGAAAGATGAGATTATTGACATTAATGGTTCAGAAATAGCTTCAGATCATTTAATGGGTGAAGAAGTAAAACATTCTGAATTAACAGAACGTAACAGTTCTTTTGAAGACGAATCGCGAGATCCTCATAAAGTAACCAAAGATTTAGAAGACAAAAGGAACGAATATGCCATTTCTACAGGCAGTAGTAATGAAAATGTACAAAGCACTAATAAGGGAATTGTTACGATATTCGATGATGAGATTGCGGCGAAGGACCGTGCTGTTCATCAAGTTATTTCGCACAGTGAATCCGAGGAATTAGATGTTAATTTATCGTTATCACAGGCGTCACCAAGACGACTCCGAAAAGTTTCAAAGGACAGCCAGGCGAGTAGTCGAAAGAGTAGTATATTGGAAACAGAGAGCTATAAAGTATTGTCAGAGATTGCTACGACAAATGACGTTTCATCTGGAATTCTTAAAAAATCTAGCAGAACAGAGGAGGGTTCCGTAGAAGAAAATGGAGATACGATTGGTGAAACAAACTTTTTCAGAGATAATTCACTGGGTAGAGTTCCCAGTGTGAGTGACAATGAAATATATTACAGCCATTCCGAAGCAAATGGTCGTCGTAAACGATTTCGAAAAAAAGGAAGAACTAAGAGTCGAATCACCATACGATCAAAAAGTGAAAACTCTGAGAGGGGTTATGAATCTAGCGGCTTGATGGATTCTGGATTCGAACCAAGTCCGCGACCCGTCCAACGTCGAATTATGAGCCCACGTTTGAATGCATATTATCAACAAAGAAATGTTACTGGACGGTTTTCAGGGAAATCCGATAGTAAAATTCCGATCCGTAAACCGGGAGATAAAAATGCCGTGGACATGACATCTGTAACACAGCGTATTCAAACTAACATGAGGAGGTAAGTTTAAAAATATAATATCAATGAATTCTTAATAGTTATAAATACTTAATAACAGTAAATTTTAATTAAATCCCACCGCATATTGAGGATATGAGAAAGCAAAATGTATTTGTTCCTAAAATAATTTAAACATATTTAGTTTAAATTTATTGCCACCTAAAATGCAAGTTTTATTTCTAATTACTATCGTACATGAACATCTTCTATGTACTTAGAAATGTATTATTTTTTAGATATTACTGTGAAAGAAAGATATTTCAACATTTATTAGAACTAAAGCGGCTGCAAATACGAACAAGCAAAGCTAATGAGGCTGTTTTAGTGAAGAGAGCAATCGATGAATATAATAAATCTAGCCTAGCTAATGTTGGATTGGGTCCTTACAACAGCCCAGATTTTTCATTTAGTAGTTTTGAAAAATTTCTCTATGAAAGCTTAAGGAAATTGCAAAAAAGCGGGAAAAAGCATTTGGATAATCTGCCCGAGAAGCCGATAGATTTTGACTACGGTGAAAGTGAGCTATACAAAATGAGTGCCATCCCCGACAATCCCTGTTTGTGCACTAGTAAGACTCACCGATGTTTTCACGCCGTGCATGCCTATACTGGCATTCCGTGTTCCGCATACAGTAAGTACCTATTCATTTTTATAAACATCATTTTCTCTATGACATAATTTGACCCCCATAATAGTTCCTTACAGATGGAACCACCACGCCATGCCAAAACCCGCGACAGCGGGTGCGGCGACAAAATCGAAAGGTTTCCTGCCAAAAATTAACTCTAAACCACCTTCGGGTTCTGGAAAAGCACACGTCACCTTAGAGGTATCTCATGGGTCTGAAAAGCAGTTGATAGCATTGCCGGCAGAACGCTTGGACAGAAACAAAAGATATTATGTGACATTTACCGTTAAAGGATCTGAACCGCCATCTGACAATGATAACGCATCGCCAAAATCGCCACCTAATACCAAAACCGTACGCAGTGGCTAAATATTTGACACCTTTAGCCAGTTCTGTGATAATCATCTCACATACACGTGTTATTTGTGTATACGCATCATGTTATGTTATAAGAAAATATTTTTTGATATTACTGTCCTTTATGATTTTAAGGTCTGCCGTATAATAAGAGTTAAATTATTATTTGGATGTATCGTAGACTGAAAGATACCGTCCATTTACCGAAATCTAGAAAGTGTATTTTCTTATTCTTTATAATTAAATAAAAGAATTGAACGTTTTGAAGTAAACATGCGACAGTAAATTATATTATGTCTTCCTGTTGTTAGCACTCAAGAATGCACGTTGTTTCGAAGGAGTACTCGTACTTAATTTAGCATATATTTTGTTTTTAAGATTCAGCTTGCCATTTGACGATTAGTCTGCATGTTACTGGTGCATTACTGTCAATGTTCATTACGGTTCGCACTGTAAATATATTGTTGAATCTTTCCCGATTGTGTAGAGTTTTATATTAAATTTATAATCATCCAATATACGTTAAATAGTTTTATTTTTCTTTTAATATTCTAGCAATATATGAATATGTATAATAGTGATGTGCAAATTTATTAAGTCGATTCTAATCTTTATGTACGTCGATTATCAAAATAAAGCAGCAGGCTTCGAATACCCGTGATCACAAAGATGAGGTGTCATATAGCCGTTTTATGTTGTTCATATTTTATCACTGTACTTAGATGACAACTAATCGACGAATCTCGGTTAACCCGTTAACTGCCAGCTACGAGTATACTCGTAGGACATGATTTGGCGCCCATTGCCAACTACGAGAAATTTCGTTGTTACACAAAGTGGATTCTTAACTGACTTTTAAACGGTGGCGAAAGGACATAAATAAATAAGGCGAAAGGACATAAATAAATAAATAAGGCGAAAGGACATAAATAAAACAAATAATTTTCAGAAAATTAAGTTTCATATACGTAGGTACGAGTATTCCCGTAGTTTGGTCTAGGGGGTCTATCTAGACTATTGCCAACTATGAGATGACTCGTACCTCAAATTTTGTGTGGTGCCAAATGAGATAGAAAAATATT
This sequence comes from Microceris miodesmiata, assembly GCA_018245735.1. Classification (NCBI taxonomy): domain Eukaryota; kingdom Metazoa; phylum Arthropoda; class Insecta; order Lepidoptera; family Hesperiidae; genus Microceris; species Microceris miodesmiata. The sequence goes on from DWEC01003593.1 coordinate 5,835, forward strand.
GCTACGAGTATACTCGTGTGACAGCAAAGGTGTTAATGACACAAATAAATAATTGTACCATGTAAAACTAACGAGTCAGTGAACATCGTGCAAGATCATGCCGTGTGAACCTGAATGGGTACTTCATTAAACACTTGAAATGTTCTGTTGAAAATATGTTCTGCCAGTATTCGTAAAAAATATATAGTTGTCCAGTATTATGATTTTTAATTCAGTTATTTACAGACTAACTTTGTTGTGCCCACCCGTCTACATGTCCTTCGAATCCTTCAGCTTTTATTTTTGTTTGTGTATTATATTATTATTATGTATTATGACATTATGAATTGTAAATAAAGAATCGACGTTGAGGATGTCAAGACTACAGCGATGTTGTGGACAACACCAATATTTACGAGACTAGTTACAAGGCTAAATTGAATCACGAAATTCTATAATTTATGGAACCAATTCAATATATTACATAGCACTGGCTGATTTAGTACTAACACGTTTTTCGTGTCGATCTCATAATCTGACAAAAAGTTTAAAAATAAAATGAGAAAAAGTAAGACAAGAAAATCAATACAGCGATTGAAGAAAATACGTAACCATAGATTGAGGCAAATAAATTTATCAAGATACTCTCGATTACTCATTAGACAAGTGTTCAAATACTGAAAATATAATTTAATTAAAACTGGAAACATTTTAAAGTAACGCTTTATTTATTAAATATGAGCTACATATAAAGCCTGGGTGCTCAGACGCCCAGCAGCAGCGCCACGCCGGCCAGCGTCCAGCGCGTGGGCTTGTCCTTCGTCTTCAAGTTGAAGGTCCACACGAAGGTCGGGCCGCGCATTCTGTTATAACATATCTTTTATTTGATCACTGGATCAAACTGGTACTGACCAATCATAAGTCTAAGTATTAAAATAGGATTAAAAACTGCATAGAAAACTGAAGAAGGATGCATTAAATTGTTTCCTTATTAAAATTAAGCCATTTTTGTGAACGAGTGGAAATGGACACCACTAATGTTGAAATATATAAATATATGACTTGGTGAATGGGTAATGTGGTGCTTAAGGTATCCAAAATATTTGGTTGGGTATTAGTTCTACATTAGATCTGCTTTCTCGTATTTTCTACTGGTAATATCTATTTGTGACTGTTTGTCCACCCAGTACCGACACGTCAGCAGCAATGTTAATATTATTATAACATTACGCCAGGTCTCTTAAGAGATAGTCAATGATCACCAAGTGCTAAATGACTCTATCCTTAAATAAATATATCTTTCATTGAAATCTCAAGTGCTTGTTATACATTTATAATTTTATACACGCACCCTCTTTCCCAAAACTGACGATTAACCATTAGCCATAACTTTAGACTTGGTTATGCCTACATATAATATTACTAATATAACATTATTATTAATATTAGAGGCCTATGTCTAGCATCGGACGGGAGTAGGCTGATGATGATGATGATAATATTACACCCAGTAGTTTTGGAGTGAGCACAGGTTTTTATATAACCAATCTAGCTGGCTGGCTCAGACCTCGACAGCTCCCGTCACGCCATTCCCTGCACTCATTACTCTATAACTAGTAGTAAGACAATGGCGACCGTATCTTGTAGACGGGACACTCGTACACGTTGCGCGTGTCCTGCTTGTCCTGCGTGACGGCCTTGATGTAGATGACGGGCATCATGGGGAACAGCTCCATCATGCGCGACTCCACGATGCCGCCCGTCGCCGTGTCCCAGCGCGCGCCCTCCATGTACAGCCCGTGGATGTTGGCGCCCTCGCGCGGCGGCGCGCTGCGCCACAACCGCACCAGCTCAGGGCGGGGTGTCTCCACAGGCTAGTACTTTGCATTATAGTATTACGTAACATCACGCCTGTAGTCCCCCAAGCGGTAGGCAGATGAGTGTAGTACACCTCCACGTTTCACCGATTACTTTTAAGTCCCACAGTGGAATAGGTGGTGAGCCTATTGGATATTATAATATTACGAATTCTGATTTATTGTCTTACCCTCTACCACCCCGTTTAAAGGTCGCTAAGAGCGAACATGTTACACCAACACTGGCTTATTTTAGGAGTTGACGTGCATGCTAGTTAAGAACGCAATGTTTCGTGTCTTATCACTATGAATAACGTATTATAAATTCTCACGGTCAAATTTTACAGGACTTCAGTTATATAGTTTCCAATTTTACATTTTATATTTTGAAGAAATTCACTGGAGTTCATTAAAATATTAATTTGTGCCCTTGGGTTAATTGGAAACTTATACAAGCTTCTAATGCTCAAGGTTATATTTTTAAGCGTTTCGTTCCATACTACAAGTTATTTTAAGATGAATTTTATCAAAAATTAGGGATTTTAGTTTTATAAGTTATGAACTTTGAATATATCGATTTTCGAAAATAAATATAACAAGGTCCAGAGCGAAAGTAGAGGTCAAAAAGCAAGGTAAAAAGAGCCGCTAACTTGAAGTCCTGGCGGCCCTTCTTGGTGACGTCGCAGTTGAGGCACATCTTGTCGAGCGGCCACTCGTTCTTGCGAGCCGTCTGCTGCATGATGGCCGTGAGGAACGACTGCGGGTTGAAGAACCCGGCCAGCCACACGGCCGGCGGCAGCTGCATCACATCCACGAAAACTCAATAAAACACCGTTGTCCTTAGGTAAAATTAAATTATTGAATCGTTAAACATAACCTTAAATATAATCGGCAGCGTATGTTTTGTAATGGATGTCTAATTTTCTGGGGCTTTTTATATAAACACTGCAATTGGCCTTTAGTTAATAAGTAACGTTTGATGTCAAGATTTGTTGATATTCCCTTATCGGAGGCAGATCTGCATCCACAGAAGGACAAATCACACAATAAGTCTTACCTAACCAGCTGAATGGTATACATTGGTATACTTGGAAAGAGCTACCAAAGTGTATTTTATGCTCGGAAGATTTGCTAATACCGCATTATATGTTTTTGCTTACGTTGAAGTCTCCAGACCAGTTCTCCAGCTCGGTAAGTCGCAGGCATAAGTCAGAGAACCATGCGGCAAGACCGAGTAGACTGGGATATGCCAGTTTAGTCCACGATTCCGGCACGTGGTCCATGAACAGAGATTCCATCAGATTCTCCATATCGCTGCTGATTGTTAGCTCGCCCTGAAAGTTATAGTTAATTTTGTTTGACCATATATTCATTTACTAATTGTTACTGGCTATGATCTTTATTATTTCACACCCATTTCATTCCGTCTTTTCATTATCGACTTAAATATGGGAATAGTTCGTCCTTGCTTCCAGGATTGTTCGTTTCCTTGCCGAATTTTAACAAAAGTTGTTATGATTAGTGCTATAATTTAGAAAGAATGGTGTAGACTTTGCTTAGGATTGAAAAGGCCATTTTGAGGTCCGCTCGTACAAATTTCATAGGCAAAGATTACAGATAAATGTGACTACTATTAGTAAGTATATATTAAAGTGATGTAACGCTAACGCCTTTTACTTAAGGGGTAAATTTCAGCATTTATTCAAATCCATTTCACCTTCAAACCAAGTTCTAATTCTTTAAGTGATCTTCTGATCTCTCCCATGAGCCGGTTCATCCGCTCGCACTCCTGCAGCGCGACGATTGTGTACGGCGTCAGCTCCTCCACCTTGCCCATCAGCTCTGTCAGATTGAACGGCTCGGGCACTCGGTCCATTATGTCATCCAATATGTATCGTACCTAGTTAAACAGTGAAACAAAACACAGTAATTATTTGTTAATCGAATTTTATTAATATGGCTGTAGATTAACTACATCGTATTACATAGAGCAGTGATAAGCATTGTGGTTAAGAATTCAGCCCCTCACTCCGGGTGTGCTGGGTTCAAATCCATGACGCGCACCTCTTTACAAAAGTGCGTTTTAAGTTCATATAATATCACTTGCTAATGGTGCAAGAAAACTGCATATCTTAAAATTTATATATAAAAAAAAATCTAAGGTGTGTGAAGTCTGCGAACCCGGGTTCTCCAGCGTGGCAGACTATGGCCTTAACCCTCTCAGTGCGAGAGGAGACCCGTATTCCAACAACCTAAATTCCAACAGTGGAATGAAAAGGGGGTCGATTAAAAAAATACATTTATGGAAATTGGAAGATTTATGGTCATTAGCACCTAATATATCATTCTACAAGGAGGATTTATTAGGAACAGTTTCTTACCAATTCCTCCTTAGTGGCTCCACCGCCAGCCTGAGCTCCCGTGTCTCGCGGTTGCATTTCGAACACCACCTAAATATTACGTACTATTTACTTATTATAAACATTAACAAAAGGTGTAATTATAGGTACATATGTATATTTATAATAAAGGTTTTAAATGGGCTCTCCACCTGTTTCATGGAGCATACACGTAGCTGATGAAACCTGAGAGTGTACTATACTCCTCCTCCCACCCCTTTGGAAATCACAGGCGTAATTGTAAGTTTTAATTCTTTAAAAGGCATAACTGAAGCATGATAAATGAGATACCATAATGTCAAGTAATTTCACCTTGAATAAACGCTCCGATACGGTGGTCAGGTATCCGATTTCTGCATTGGGATGTAGTCCGTACAAATATGGAGTCTCATCCGGCAGGAAATCATCAA
>DWEC01003594.1:0-10477 GCA_018245735.1 Microceris miodesmiata
GTTTCTTACATCCCTCTGCCTATCTCTTCGGAGATTACAGGCGTGATGTCACTAATACTTATATACTTCTATACATTTAAAACCAACTTTAACATATAGAGACATGCCACTGTTGTTCGCCGACAGGCTGCCTTTAGCATAAAGAATGGTTCTTATATAATTTTGTACTGTGTCATATGAACTTTCTCTCTAGAAAGTCCATAAGACACATTACAAATTAAACACGCTAGTAGTGCTCTTGTATAGCGTCACAACTGAAGCGACGGAGCTGAAAGCGGCAGTGTTCCCACGAGCCCCCGCGCTCTCAATTCCGACTCGAATTAAAGACTTCTCTTGCCGAGGGCTCTCGTTTATACATGAAATAAGCCCCAGTTTGGGAAGCTCATTACACAAACAGAGCGTTAGGGTTCACAGTTTTTACTTTGCTCATTGGTATTTTTAATTAATTCTCTCAACACTATTTTTGTGATTGCAACATGTATTATTAAGACCAATGGATCAGTACTGTAACATTCTAATCAACTAAAATAAAAAATATTCTTTACATAATAATGCTAACCCTATAACCTAAACCAAAATATGTATGTTTTTATTTTATATAACACCGCTTTATGAACTTCATGATAACAAAAGTATCAATCAAACAACCGTGTCATAAGTCATTAATAATTTTCCGAACAAATTCAGACCACATTCTATGTCCAGATCTATTTTCAAGCTTTCTTAGATTACCTTAGCTGCTTTTGGTCTTAAGTATTCCCGGAAAATTCTTTTTCATTCATTTTGTCAAGTGTATGGAACTCATCACTGACAATTGTATTATGTATTTACCTAAGATATTTTTTATGTAGATAGACGGGTCATATATTTTGATCTTATGTGACTAGATATGCACTGGTCGAATGTTCTTTTAATTTCACTACGTGGAAAAGAACAATGTTTCATGTATCTATTTCGAATCAATGCCTACGGAGGTTTATTACAATCTTTATTATCTATAGTATCTCGCTTCAGCCCTGACTAAGCGGCGCGGGCGAGGCGCGGCTGACGCCGGCGCGTCTGCCACCCTCCATGTGCCCATCCGCGAAGCAATACGAAGTGATGCTCCACAGTAAATTGTCTCGTAAACGACCGCTATTCACTCAGCTCTTAGTTGCCGGAATTGTCACAAAGTTATATTTTATTTTGTTATTCGTTATTCACTTTGTATTCATAATGTACGAGTAGCTCGTTCTGAGCCTACTGTTCAGGTGCGCGACGTAATTTAGTATACCTTTTAGTTTAGTATAGTATAGTATTTTATGTTAGGTACTTACTGGGAATAATTTTTTTTCGAAGATATTATTAAAGCGAGAAAGATTTATATGATTCATATACAGGTATTTCCAGCCCTTAAAATTTTTGTAAGTAACTGTTATTGTAAATTTGCTAAGATCGAAAGAATATGGCTTAAACTATGATACGAATCATAATGCTTGGTAAATGAACGTTAATTATGGCCGTGCAACCTGAAAGCCGTAAACTCGGTACGATCGTAAATAAGTAAGTATTTTCTACATCCACAATCTACGAGTATCTACTATCTGCAACGTACTGCCTGGAACTGTCGTAAAACTACTTTAAATGGATTTCTAGCTTCCTACACTACTAGCACTTGCAAATGTGTTTTAAGTTTGAAGTTTAGTTATAGTTTAAATCGCTACGTATTATTGATGGATCAGGAGCAATTTGATAAACAATATTATTTTTAAAACGAGTTCCGTTAACACATTTTATCGTTCGTAAAACTATAGAAATGACGACAGACATTCAGTCGCCGAATAGCGTAATAAAAGTGCAATCGGAGTGTTATATTGACCAAGTTCAGCGCGGGGTTAATTAATTAAAAATGAATAATCACGTACGACCTACCCTCTTCTATTTCCCGAAATTGCGTGTGTTTCCCTGCACCTACTTATCAGGTTAGAGTTGGTCATTTGCATTTCTGTCGACAGATTTTATTTTAATTAGGTAATTATTTAAAAAATATTATGTAAGCTTTTATCAGATGATTATATATATTTGATACATAACTCGTAATTATAAGTAAGCGATTCATTATTTTTTATTTTTTACACTGTCTATTACATATACGAAATATTATAATTAAATATTATATAATATAATATATATAGATATAGATAATATTTATAATATAATTATATATTATAAATATTATCTACACATCCAGAAAAAAATTGACATTTCCGTAAATTTTATGTCAAAATTTCTAAACATTAAATGTTTGTACTTTATTTATTTTATAAATGACAGTCAAGTATGTAAGAACTACTAATTTTATCACCGAGGGCAATTTATCAAGTTTGTTTAAGAGAGTATAATTAGATTTGGCGATTAGTCCATAGTAACGAGTGGGAATTTGGCAAAATTATTTCATAATTAGGAAATTTTCGGTTTGAACGCCGACGACAAGGGTAATTTATCAAGCCACGTCAAAGTCTTGTCACGAATATCGCTTTAAGCGTAATATTAATCGTCCTTGATAAGGAAATCTGCTTTGTGTAATATTATTTACGCACAATTACACACACGTCTTACACGCAATTAAACTAATTAAATCCTATATCCAAAGGAGCTTGTCAAAAGTGTATTAGATTTAATGAAGCCATGAGATGAAATAATATAAAGTACAAAAACGTAACATTTCGCCTATAAACCCCGAAGGATGTAAGGATGTAGTGCACACCCCATGTTTTATGGGGTTCCGTTTAAGAGTAATGGAATAGCTGGCGATCCTATTGCCATATACAGGGCTCAATTCTAGACTCCGTGTCACTAATACAGATTCTAAATTAGAAAAATCTAATTACACCCGACCCGGGATTTGACTCCAGGACTTTCCGATCGGCAATCACGCTTGCAACAATTCAACCAATGAGGCAGTCAAAGTCAGTCAAGTCAAGGTGTAAGGTACAATTCACTGAAAGCATAAATATTGCCATGTTTTTAAATGTTTTTTCCAACAATTTGATACATTCCAAACACTTTGCAACCGTGAATATCGCATTATCGTAACAGAATAAATAAATGTTTATTGGGAGCATAATGACCAAGTGGACACTGTAACCTAACACCTGTGAAATGAGCTATACGCTTACACGTGATCGAACATGTAAGGGTTAATAATAATTAACTGAAGTCCTTGTCCGTAGAAATTCGAAACGGCACGTGGACGAAACTTGTACAGCACTTAAATTGACCATCTGCACCTAGAGTGCACCTAGAGTGGGTTCGGTATACGTAACGTAGTGCCTTTATAATAGTTTTTGTGTATTGATTGGTACTTAAATAAATTAGCCATTAAATAATAACACAGGTATTTATAATGTTGCGTTCATATCGTAAAGTAATTAATTTATTTTGTTACTGTTAAACAACAGGTGTTAAGATTCATTGTGAAGAAGTAATTGTAAAGATTCAATTCAGTCCGTTTAAAACTTTCGACAAACAAGTTAGCCAATGGTATTTATCTTCATCAATTTCATTGTAGGACATGGCTGAGTCAGCGCCCACATCCATCAATTCCAGAGAAAAACTTGTAGCCGGCGTTGGAACCCGGCTTGCAGAATAGTTAAGTTATTAAAACTTAAGCGAAACTGTTTACTGACTGTGTGCATTTTATTGGATTTTTTAACTTAGTTTTCTTGTTTTACTTATGTACTCGATTATACAGAGAATAATCTCCGAACAATTCTTTTCATTATTTACTTGGAAAATATATTCATAATGCACCACAGTTGTACCAACATAACCAGTAAAGTTACGTAACGAAATTGGCTTTTTGCCGAGGAGCGCGGCTGTCATAGAACTTATCATAATTGTTAAGCGACTAGTGCTGCTTACAAAATAAAAAAAAAATATATTTATGTCAGTCCCATTAAAAAATATAGCACTAAAGCTGACAGACATTTTATATCAAATTATCACAACGTCGACATATACTAGTAACCATAGTTAATAAAAGGTAAGGGTTTCTTAATATTATTCCGTACGCCGTCACTTAAGAACTTTAGTACATCATAGTACCGAATGTTTTGTGCATCGTTTCTAAAAGCAAAGATCCTTGTGACATACGCCAAGGGCGTTCCTTTACGAATTGTCTATTTAGTGCTGATTTTTAATTTTGTAAACTTTAGAAAGTGCCATAGAATGATACCTATAGGTATTCGCGTTATAGGTTCAATATTTTTGTAATTGTTTTGTATCGTAGGTATTATTTCACCATATATTGATTGTAGATATTGCACAAATGTGGTGTGATTAATAAAACATGATAATCTCAAATTCTTCAACACTGAGTTACTATTATGAAACAGTTTATCTCGTGTGTCTTAATTCTTGGTGTTAGTATAAAAATATTCAATTATACTTTACTAATGATCAAAAACTAGTAGGTAAGCGGTGACGTACAAGTTGTACAACCGACACCGGGTACCGCTGCGAAGGGTAGAGCACAGTGGAGCGGGGGCGGCAGCGGCGCGTGTCCGCCACCTGTCGGCCACCGGTCGCACCCGCCGGCGCCTTATTACCTCGCCACTAACCATATTTCAATATCGACTACGAATAATATCATCATACGGTAGATACGCGGCCGGAATTTCGAGTTTTAGTTTGCTTCGATTTCATTTCCTTAGGGGACTCGTGTTGGCGAATATGATAAATTAAACTTTCTTTTACGTACCGTTCGTTTTGGCAATTTATCGGTATTTATAAGATAGCGCACCAGTCTTTATTCAATAGCCTTTCGTTGCCTTTTAAATATTTCGTATGCTTTCGGCAGGGGCTGGCTCGAATCTCACGACGACATTAATGCAATGCGGATTGTTCAAAATTCGACTATGTAGCCAACTCGACTCAGGCAGTCAAAAAGCCCTTTAAGTTAATTTTTAAAATATGTTTTTAAGATATGATATGTAAATATTATCATAAGGCAATACATTTATCGTAAGGTTATATTGAAGTTACGATAAGTACCACGCGCAAGCGGTTACGTCATCAATTTCATTAAGCGGCGAAATTCTTCAATTGTTAATGTATTTGTTATGATTCACAATTATATTGATCAGTGTCAAATTTTTACTGAACAAGCTATTCTTTACGAAGGCGATAGTTGCACCATTATTCTCAACACATATGAATTAGTGGCGTGATTGTCATTTGAAACAATTCTTCGAAACCCTTCCATATGATTGAGTAAACATTATGAATAGGTGTTTTATGCAAATCGTTTGGCGTAGATAAGTAAACCGACCGTACTACTTTTAATGCTGACAAGTACCATGTTTAAATGATAAATAGCATATCTCATGACAAACATGTAATAAATTAAACTCCAGCGGTCACGAAACGGTAGCGTATCAACACAAAATACATATATGTATGTATTTTTTCAAAGCGTCTCTAATGTTGTATTTGAAATTCTGATAGCATTGCGTCCTTCGTTTACCCTTTGCGGAGGCCGGCGCTTGCAAGCAACGTCCGGCCACACCGGCGTTTACAATATTGCCGCGTGATGTTTGCCCATGCAGGTACTTATCTGTAAGCTCTGCATATATTTTGGTTGCCGTCGTGATATCGAGCTGAGAAAAGTAATGAAATATGAACCAATCTGGGGCTCTAACTTAAGTAGTTATGAACAGGTAGCTTCAACTGTGAGTACTAGTACCTTATTTTGGTCGTAATGCATATACGACCTAAACGATACGCATACACGTATATAACTCACAGCCGATTTTGATTATTTTGCAAACAAATATTTACAGAGATAAAGCAGCTCTGTATGCTCAGCATACATTTTTAAATATCGGAAGATTTGTATTTACTTTTATTACAAAGTAATGTTTAAGGCAAATAAAAATTGGATCACAGGGTTTGTAGTAGGTACTGAGAAGTTTGAGAGTGTAAGAGATCTGTAAACTTAAATAACGCGATCTCTTTTTGGATATGTGAGCGCTAGTGGAAAATTTTCGTGAATATGAAAATTTCGTGAAAATTTTTTGAAATGGTTAATGTCATTTCTGCGACGATCAGCTTGGACTCCATGCAATTAAAAAAAGGCAACTTTGCAAAGGCTTTTTATTGACATATCTAAGCTACATAGTTAATTTAAGTTTAGTTATTATTAATAAATAATCATTTAAAACCATTTTTAAGTGTTAAGAACAACAAAACTAATTCTTGAAAAGGTCATTACCACGTGAAAACATTGAATTTTCATTCACCAGTGGGCCACTGAAATATATGCATACGTAGGATATTCTTGTTTTTTATATAAATATATTTCCAGTTTTATAGAATGAATTCTATTTTGTCCTGGGAGCAAATTTTAGAAAATAGTAGACATACACACCTCGATAAAAGATTATCAATTAAAAATGATTGTAAATTTACAGTGAAATATTGTGAAGGAAGGAATGGTCTACTAAACTAATAAAATTGCAGTTATGTAATTGTTACGTTTCTTCAATATATATAAAGATAATTGTTATAAAACCGGTATCCACTTATTTAATTTGTAAAACGATATTTTCCTTTTTTTCACTAGTATATCATTAGGTTGCATTAATTGTTGAGATGTTTTGATTTTATCATTTATTTTTAAGGTTTTTTAAGACCCTGATATATCATGACTAATATGAGTATGCTTATGTAACTTAAATGTACATAGTTATGTCACAAGTCTGTTTGATACTTTGAACTTGACAGTGGCGCGGACAGCTAATCCTGCGCAAACAGCACTAGAAATAAGGCTGTGTAGCACACGTGTGTGCACGTATTGAACGAGTAGTCAGGTGTGTTCGCTTCCTATACCGGTTCCGACAAATACGCTTTGAGATCCTTAGAAATTCTCCGACGACGAGATTTTTTCATATAGCATATCATGAGCATGACGGTACCTAGCTTTGTTATAGTGAAGCCTTAACGAGCTATTAAGGGATCTTGTAAGTTGAATATACATTTAATAATTTTATCATTATAATTCAGTATCATCTTGACCAAATCAAGTTATTGTTGAACATTATTATGCGCGAAATGTTGAACGTATTTTATTGCCGACTGTGGATAAAAAGGCACCCCAAATGCAAAAGAATAATATTAATAAGGACCGCCAACAAATCATGCGATCATAAATGATTACTATAATGAGTCTTTCGGTTATTTATAATCGCTAAATCACTAATAGTAAAGCTTATTTTGACAAGGGATTATTTTCCACATATTACGGTACCCTAAGTATGTTTTTTTATATATTCACCGTGCACATTAAATAAGTCTAGAAATTTAAAGTTATCAAAACTTTTCATCTCAATTTCTCATTTTGTAAAATCTAGAGCTATGGCAAAATGTGGAACATAAAATATTCCAGGGCAATACAACTGTAAAAGAGTCGTCGTCGGCAAATATGTAATACACTCGCTAAGCCGACTTAGCAACTTTTCAGACTAAGACGCTTCTCCACTACACAAAGTGAAGTGAGGGCCTAGCAGTTTAAATTTCCGTCTCTCAGTCCGGGTTCTTGGGACTCGTATTCCCGAGCCCTCACGTATGACTACACAGAAAACATTTTTAAAACTAAATATTATACGTTATAATGATGAAAGTAAATATTATGATTAAACATATAACGACTTACGAATTCTTCTTAATATTCTCTAATTTGTATGAAGACTGACAGCCTGCACTCGGGCAATGTGGCTCAGTTAACAGCTTTTCGTCTACTTCGCCTAAGATGTGAGACATATCCAACAATGGAATATCGATAAAATTAGATACAGATATCTGTTTATACAAGTAAAAGAGTGAAATAGCTAAAAAATACTTTATTCCGTTAAACGTTCCGTAGATTAAACATTTCAAGCGATTCGGTGAAGGAAAAGCGAAGGTTATATTTTATGCAAAGTGGCAATGTTGCTAAATCCAATTTATCGCGCATACAGATCACGGCATACAGAAGTAAAATAACACGAACCAGCAATAGGCCACAAAATGAAATCAAAAGTTCGAGGAAAAAGAACGCTGACCTTGAACTCTTCCAAGTATTACGTTTCATTTAGCAAATGCCCAATGTAAGCGAGATACCGTTTCGTCAAATACGCTCCTAGAAACTCGACCGTATTATATTTTAAATGGAACCCGCTATGTCTCTATATTTGTCTGGCTCTGTTCATGTCGGCTAATCATGAAAGCTCTCTGCTATTCTGTTTTCTTTTCATTTAGTAGAAACATTAGAGCTTCATCTCGAATACTTTATACACTATATCAAATAACTTGTCAAATATTTTATAACTTATCAACTTTTATGTTTGATATTAGAGTTAAATAAAACGAAAAATTATATGCTTTTCTATTTTACGTAAATAATGCAAGAATGTACTTTATTATAAATGTCCGTTAAATAATATAAGATTTTTTCATTATAGTGAATAATTTTAGATTGGTGACTGACCGGGCGTAGTGTATTTTGAGCAGATATGTGGAAATACCAATAGTAACAGATGAGGTTATCTAATAATATACGTCGAAACAAATAGGTATCATTTTAATGCGGAGCAAAGACGACCTAAATGTAGGCAGAGAGCCTGGTGGGTGGTTCTTGGTATCGTAAGCATTTAAGGTGGGATCGATACATTCGGAGTTTCGGTCAACACGTGGTCCGGTCGCCCGGCAACCAGCGTGTGACGTAACTAAATCGTAGACGCACCCTACACTGGGGCTGAATGCGACCAGGTATTTCCGACTACGAGTGCATTTATTATTCAAATGAACATGTACTCATTTCATCCGAATGTTTGTTAAGGCGTATTTTTCTTCTGTTTAAGCTGTTGGTGTATTTCGAGACGAGGAATGTTCGTCACAGTTATTTGTCAAATTACATATGACATAAGGTACGTTCGGAAATTGCACATCGCCACTAAATGTAATGGCAGTATTAAGAAATCTGACTGTTGGTTAACATATCTAAGCATTGATAACATTATTTCATTTTTGAATAATTAATGAAAAATGTAAAGAATTTTAAAATAATAAAGAAGTGTTATATAATTTGATAACGCACTTGCAGAGAAATTCCTGAGCAGTTATAAGTTATTTGTTATAGAGTGAGTAGTTGTGAAACGAGGTCAAAATAGAATTCGTAGGAACGCCGCATTGCGCTTGATGCGACACCTGCAGCACTAGCTCCACTCCAAGGAGCTGCAGACCTTTTCCATCTTGAGCAAATCTTGTCCTTTCATAATTCAATCTAAAATATCCGAAAGCGTCTGCCTAAAACGATGTGGCTGTTTTATTTTATTCCACTATTTTCCATACAAACTAATGTTACCAGTTCAGCGTTAGATTATTAACTGTACCTCATCTAACGTCTTAAACTTACGAAAGGTTCGCAGAAAGCTAATGTTGCTAATTAATTTTTATATAGGCAATTTTAATGATTAGCAAAAGGAGAATAAATTTTATTTGCTATCTTTTACAAAAATAATATCTTCAATTGATACCCATGTGACTAATCCTATGACGAATGATAAATAATGAAATAAAAAGATGATATGCTGTTTCCGTCAACTGCTTCACATGAGCTATCTCAAATGAGAAAATTTGCCCATAACTTCTAAGAACAGAATGTGGGTTGAGGATCACAGAGCAAGTTTCTCGCACTGTCTACACGTCAATGACCAGGGCGTACAGCCGTGCCTAGATGGCTGCGCTATGCCGTAAGCCACCAGAGCCTCGTCTGTTGTAGAGCAGAGTGAACGGCAGGTAGATGAAATTGGCTTGGGCTATTGAAATACCCCGGTTTCAACCTCCCGTTCGGGGACAACTGGGTGTTTCTAACTTGAAATTCTTGTACTTTTTTGGAGTCTGAATTTGCGCCCAGTGTATGGCAATATTGTTATCATCTATTCCACGCTGGGACGTATAACATAGCTGCTGAAACGTAGCAGTATGCTATACTCCTCTGCCTATCTCTTCGGGGATTAAAAACGTAATATTTACATTTATAAAAAAAGCACACGAAGAACAGGTATCACGATAAATGTCAAGCGTGTGGTCGTCAATCTTATTAAAGCACATTCTTAATACAGAAATTGAAATCAGCCTGCCAGTAAGTGATGCAAGGAAAAAATAATTCCACATGTTTCTGCTGACTTGTATGAAAAATTAAATTACAGGCTGTTAAAGTAATAATTGTCACTGTTAACTGTTAGTGGCGTAAAAAAAAAAAAAATGTCCCGGGGACGGGTACAAATTAGTTTGAATATTAATATTATAGCTGAGCAGTAGTTTTCCCTTAGGCGATTATCACATGGTGGCGCAGTTTCGCGCTCGCGGTATTCCTGTGTTACGTGTCAACGGATTTCATACAAGCCAATACTACGTTCAGAGGTAACCGCGGAGGTGCCCGGCGCCATGCAATAAT
>DWEC01003595.1:0-10477 GCA_018245735.1 Microceris miodesmiata
GCAACTTTTCCTAACTTGTCTTCCACTCCGAGTGGTCTGTGCTTGTCATCAATTACAACGTTCTTTTTCAACGTTGGTATAATTGATTTTTTTATGTATTAAAACCTTTCGATCGGCAATCGCGCTAGCAATCACACAACCGACGAGGCAGTCATGAAGTTTTTTAAGTTTGTAACGACTAGCGAATCGCCTCCTTAATAGTGGCACTAGTGATACAAAAGAGTACGCATATGAACGCGAATATGCGTGTGTGCATGTATGTATGCGTGTGTGCATGTATGTATGCGTGTGTGTATGTATGTATGCGTGTGTGTATGTATGTATGTATGTATGTAGAGGCGCGTGCGGGCGAGTAGCGACCTGGTGGTGGTGCGGCGTCTGCGCGGAGTCACGGCGACGGCGCGGCGGCAACGGCGGCGGCGTGCCGCACGCGCTGCTGCCGCTGCTGGCGCCGCCCGCGCTTCCACCCGAGCCCGGCTCCACTGCGCGCGAATCAACAGACATTTATTTAATTAAACATAGAATTATCAAATATTCTGCTACACTTGTAAAATTTAAGAAGCTCGAATCATTACTCTGTTACTCTGCTTCAATGTGAATTAGCAGAAATAAAATTTGGCGGCGAACCTATCAGTCAGATATATTTTAAGCAACCATTAAAGACCGCATTTTAATGATTGTTACATATCAATAACCAATGGAAAGAAAATAAAATCGAGTCTATCGACACTCTGCAACAGTTTCACAACTAGGGCCGGTTTTCAGATCTCTTGTTCTCCATCGTGCATTTTAAACTCTGCACTTTTGTTTTTAATTCATTACTTTTAAAAACCCTTTGTTTAGGCTACAGTACAGAATATAACTATTAAACATTTATTTTTAAGTATCAATGCCCCACTTAACATGTACAAGAACAAGCCTTTTATTAGTGTTGAATAATAATAATAAACCAAAATCCTATACTCACGATGCGCATTGGGTGACGAAGCGGAAGGAAAGTTGAACGCCGCTCTGTAGAAAATGTGATGGTTAATGAAAATTGTATTGCCTAGACAGTTCTTAACATTTAAACTGTGGAAATTGCCAGTGGTGTAATTTAAACGATGAGTCTTACATTCTCAACAACAATAATACCTTGATATCACACAACCATCTCTCACGCAAAGTCAAGATACAATTCCAATTGTATATCACAATTTTGCATCATTTATTCAATGTAAATAAAGATTATAAAAATAATGATATTAATTATTAAATATCACTCACACTGTCTCCTTATATCAAACTACTTACCAAACTGAATAACAACAAATTACTGAATAACACCACTACCATATGATAATTACGGGTATAAACCCCCTTTTGGGGAGGCCTTTGTCCACCAGTGGACCGAGATAGTCTGATGATGATGATGACAATATGATCGGAGTCCTTAATTTATATGCAATCTTATTGCTGACATGTCGGCAAGCACTCAAATGAAATTCACACACGTGTACAGTACCTAACGTTCGATAGTATCTCGAAACTTCGCAGTTCCTTATGTATTGCCTATAGGTATACCAATAAGAGTATTGTGACGAAAGAATCTAGAAACTTCGCGTTGTCGGTTATGTATTGCGTATAGGTATACAATTATACATACAAAGCTAGTTAACACGACAAGCGAAATCGGACTTTACGAGTAAGGCATTAAAGGTCGGTTGCACTTGACGTCGAGATTTGTTTACAAAATTAATTATTATTACAGTCGACGTGTGGGCTGGGCTTGCTTTCTAGAGAATCGTGGCACATTCGAAAAATTACCGGAGTCCACTAAAACGATATATATGCCGTGTGGGCGCTGCCGTGAGACACAGTACGTTTTCGTGAATAAATAGTTTGTGGATTCTGGGAGCATCTTTTATTCGTCATCCTCTGCGAGTACATTGCATCGTTTCCATCCGCTAATCTACATACCTATACGTAACAATACTTTGATATGTAAACGGAGGTTCGTACGCACCTGTCGGTCACCACTAGCGGGGAGGCGGGCGGCGCTGGAGATCTCTTCGGAGACATCGCAGGACTCCTGTATCGTTGAACAGACACGAACAGTGTTTATAGTATAGTTGCATATTTTGAGTTGTGCTTGTAATCTATGAAGATGGAACAGATCAGATGTGGCGTTTCTTTTATATATTCTTTAGTGTTAACCTAAAGCTAGGTTACAGGAGGGGGGGAGGTTAACGCCTAATTGTATTCTCTGCCACTAAAATTCGGGTGAAGGAGATATAAATAAAAAAAAAAATTGTTGAAATATTAACAATACGGTTAAATCTTGTATGAAATAAAAAAAAAAGAACTATATTGAACCTGAACAAATCGTGATGTTTCGGGCTCGGCAGCGGTCTGTCCGGAGGTTCCGGGGGTGGTTCGCAATTTGCTGGAAATAAAATTTAAAAAAGTTATAATAATAATGGTTTTATTTTGGAATAACTCTCCTCGTTTTATTTATTTTTTTCGTTATCTGTAATCATGGACTTCGATTTACAATAAAAAATAAAACTACCTTTTTTATAATATAAAATTATCAATCTTTTGTCTCACAGGACTAGATAGCTAATTCTTTGACAGAAATGTAATCCTTGGGAAGTAATGAAACATTTGTGTCTTCGGGTTTTAATGTTCATAGTAACTGATTTAATTAAAAAAATGTAAGCAATTTGGCTACCGTTGTGCAGCGGCGTGTCGTCGGCGCGACGCGGCAGAGCGGGCGGCCGCTCACTCTCCGAGCTGCTGCTGGTCACGCTACTTCGCGGCAGCAGTGGCGGCACTCGCTCCTGTCAACATTGGATGAAAAAAGTGGCTTATTAAAATTATCTATTATTTAACATCACGAGTATATGAACAAAGGAATTGTATTTTTTTTTCTAACAAATATAAGGAACAAGTGGGATTCGAGGGCGCGATCCTTGCAGGATGCATCGATGCAATCAAACTAAACTGCGAAACACTCGAAAGCATATATTAGTGGATATGATCAGTGCGAATCTATCAATAGCCAGTACAAAGTGTAGGTGGGCGGACAGACCTGGTCGCGGCGGCGCGCGGCGAAGTGGTCGGCGGCGCGCGAGTAGAAGGTGTCGGAGTCGACGATGGCGGAGCGCGGCGACAGCGCGGGCGCGCGCCGCCCGCCCGCCGCGCCCGCGCCACCCGTCGGCCCGCTGTGGAAACGAGAACATTGTTAAACTCGCCGCCTGAACCTTACTCGGCTCTGGAGAAATCCATCTAAAAGGGATTCCTCACCTAACGGTTAATAATCGACCCATTATAACTCCACTGTCCTACAGTACTTTTTTCGAGCGGCGATCGCCACTTGAGAATTTGTGTATATACATCAACATGATAAATATCTGATATACTACAAATAAATATTATTCTATTGGTATCTATTAATCTCTCCCAACTTCAATACTTTCTTCTCGCTACTATGTAGTACGAAATCCAACTAATTTAATGAGGAGCATATGTGTTACCGATCGTGCCTTGGGGAATGGTTGTCTCTCGGAGAAGGAGGCTCGTCGCGTGCCGCCACGTTGCTCCTGCGGACAATATTACAATGTAACGTACTGTTTTATATATACATCTTCTATTAATTATATCTCAACCCCAGTTCCCTAATAATGTTGATGTCCATCCAATAAAACATCCCATGTTTAAAGATATTCTATGTTCTTCCCACATTCATCTCTCTCTTTATGCATGCACGCCGGCTTCGGAGCCTGCTAACTCCGAAAACCTGAATTTCAGAAATAATATGTAGTAAACGCACTCAAATTAATGATCGGTTAATAAAACAAACATGTCACCTGGAAGAGGAGATAGAGGAAGACTTCGTTTTGTCGAAGAGCGCCAGCCCCTTGTCGAACAGACTCAGCTGACCCACGGAGCCGCGCTCCGAACGGGGACTCGTCAGCGAGCCCTTTTCTTCCCGGTAACCTGAAATGTAACATATTTATATAAAACAAGACAAGTTAGTCGCACGCCGTATACAGGCGCGAGTTTGTGTGCGTATATTTGTATGTGTGTGCGTGTGAGTGCGTATGCGTAGATATGCGTGAGTGGGTGCGTGTGTGCGAGCTGACCGCGCTCGTCGGGGTGCAGCGCGAGCGAGGCCACGGAGGCGCCGTCCCACGCGCCGCCCGCCGTCGGCGACAGTTGCGCCACGCCTGCAACAATCGTATTATGTACAACACACTGCTCGATAGCTTCATTTTTCTTTTCATTAATAGTTTGCTATTAGTAATATTTTATACCGATAATTAATAGGCTCACATTTAACTAAATTCTCACCACGTGGTAGACAAGATGTAGCCTAGTATGTAGTATCACGCTTGCTTAGAAAATGCATGGCCCTATCGTTCCGATAGTATCACCGTTTAATTTTAAAGTTGACAACGATTTTAAACTATCTTACGGTCACATTAATTACTATCACACGCCTCAGTCAACAACGAGATATACACAATCCATGACAAAATCGATATCTATTATTCAATGTATTACAGTTATTGATTTGTTAATCCTCCAATTAAAATACTATCATATTATCTTCCAAGGTCATTACCAACTGCTTTAAATTAGTAATGACTCAATACTTAGATAAGTAATGTAAGCAGTACAATAATTAAATTAAATAATAAAATAATATGAAATACTCACTGAGATTGTCATCTGTGCTGGAAACGCTGGACGCCGAGTGATGGTGATCGTGTGATCTCCTCGACACCTTCACACATTTCAAGGATAACTCCGGGTATTTACGCGGCTGGAAACGATTAAATTGTAGTATAAATATTAAAAATAATGAAAAAATGTAGAGTAGGAGAAAGAAGTCTGCCGAAAATATTGGAAATCCTTAATCTCTATTGGAAATTGGATTGGATTTGAAATTGGAAAAGCTATTGGAAATCCTTAATCTCTGCCTACCACTATGGGAAACAGGCGTGTTAATATGCATGTAATTATAAATAATAATATTATCACCACTTAACAAATATATATACAGTCTATTTGATCTTAGTAATGGCAGAAGTTATAACTGAGACAACTAAACTGTTGAACATTTTGCAAAATCAATTTGTTCAAGTTGCATGTGAACTCAATGTTAATATATCTTATTTTATCTTGAACTTTATAAACATGCAAATAAAGTGGAAATCAAAGGAAAATCTAAGGATTAAGTTTTACGTTTTCATGTATTTTTGTAATGTAACATCACAATTGTCATCCCTGAAGAAGGTGACAGAGTAGTGCAGTATACTTCCATGTTTCACCAGTTATATTTACATCCCACAATGGAACATATGGTGAGCCTATTGCCATACACCGGGCACAAATCCAATCCGAGCCACTACTAGAATTACTATTTATTTTTATATTTTGGGTGAAATAAGCAGATGAGCTACCTAATTTTAAGTGATAATGGGGCCGGCAATGTATTGCGGGTTCAAAATCCTGTGCTGGCCTAAAAGAAAAACTCTTACAGTACTTTTGTAATAGAACCTTATCAAATCAGTGTTTCGGATATACCACAGCAATCAGCGTAGTTGGACACAAGACATACAAAGTGACATTGCAATCACATTCATTGAATGTTACAATCACATAGAATCCTCAAACGAAATACTCACAAATTTAGGCATCTGTTTCACTGGTGGCCGGGGCTCTATTTCCAAACTCTTGTTATACAAATAATTGGTCACTTCGTTGTCGTCCATGCTTGGGAACGGATCTAGGGATTCCAAGAACGCCTGTAAATTAAACAAAGATTCAATTATGAAATTAAAATTTACAATAAATATTGCACAGTGAAGTACTTTATCTGAGATCAATAACAAAATATTACTCTTTTGGATTTATTAAGAATGCCATAATTATATAGTTTTCAAATCAAACCCCAAATGCAAGCTTTGTTGATTATTGGCTGAAATATAACCAATGTTGATGATCCCACAGCTAAAACCTGCCCAATGGACCTTCCAAACTGTATGTATATAACAATTGCAAGTATAAGGTATACCTTGCTCCAATATTTTTTGTATGATTTGTAACCTCTTCACAAATAGGAACTCTTCGATTTGTATAATAATAGTCATCCACAGTGCAACTCACCCTAGTTCTGGGCTCAACCGTGAGACAGTATGGTTGATTCTGGTACTGTTGGATCTCGCCGGTAATTTCAGCGACCTTCCGTCTCTTCGAGAAGTTTATCAGCTCAGAATTTGGTAGATAATCTGTGAATACGATATGATGCTTACAATATTATAATAATAATTAATTTTATTAATAAAGTAATAGGAAATAAGTGAAATGGCTAAAATAACAATGTAGAACAAAATAAAAACTGAATGTATAGATTGAAAGAAAGACTAGGCGCGTGTCGAACATGAATGTGGCTATAGGGTTAGGAAGGGTTACCCAGGTTGCCCTCCTCGATGTGCAGGATGTTGGTGAGGTAGATGCCGAAGAAGGGCACGCAGGGCGGGTTGATGCTGCGCAGGCGCTCCTGGTAGAGCCGGAAGTGGTCGGAGTTGAGCTCGCGGAACTGCTCCAGCGCGCGCACCAGCCGCAGCGACACAGCCTGGGAAGACGTACCAATTATAATAATGGTCGTTAATGGGTATGAGTCAAACGCTTATTACGCCAATTCTGGTATTCCACAGGGGTCGCACTTGGGGCCGATATTGTTCTCTGCGTACATCAATGACATCGGGTCAGTTATAAAAAACTGTGAATATTCCACTCTT
The DNA here is from genome assembly GCA_018245735.1 of Microceris miodesmiata. Taxonomy (NCBI): domain Eukaryota; kingdom Metazoa; phylum Arthropoda; class Insecta; order Lepidoptera; family Hesperiidae; genus Microceris; species Microceris miodesmiata. The sequence goes on from DWEC01003595.1 coordinate 6,792, forward strand.
TGCCGACGACCTAAAAATCTACAGAACGATAAAAGAAGCAACTGACAGTCAATTCACACAAGAAAATCTAGAAAAAATCAACACATGGTGCAATGAAAACGGCATGATAATGAATGCCAAAAAATGTCTCAAAAATCTATATCAAATATACCCGTAAATGTAACATCCTAAATTCTCATTATCACTTAAATAGCGACAACCTAAGGGAGGTGAAAGAAATTCGTGATCTTGGAGTAATTATGGACACTAAACTAAAATTCAGATCGCATATTGACGCCACCATCCAAAAATCTGCCAAGATGCTAGCTTTTTTAAGAGAAATACCCAAATACCCAATTGTGTGCCTGGTGTATGGCAATAGGCTCACCACCTATTCCATTGTGGGACTAAAACGTAAGTGGTGAAACGTGGCGGTGTATTACACTACTCTACCTACCCCTTCGGGGTTGCAGGCGTGATGTTACGTACGTAAATACCCAAAGATTTCTATCCTCTCAAACTAAGATCATTCTCTACAATTCTCTCGTGCGATCGCACATTGAGTTGGCGTCAGTAGTCTGGAACCCGCAATTGAGATTGAGAGTATACAACGCGCCTTTACAAGGCACATGGCTTACTACTCCTCAGGAATCTCGCACAGAGCTATATACGTCCAACGTCAAAAAATTTTCAATCTACAGTCACTGGGCATTTGTCGTGATATAAACGATATCGTATTTCGAAAAAAAAATTCTATCTGGCACTACAGACGCCAGCAGTTTGCTCAGTGAAGTCAATATTGTCCCGTTGCGATATCCGCGAAACGCCATCACAAAACCCTTCCATATCCCTATAAGTCGAACCAATATTTTCAGACATTCTCCGCTCCCTCGTATTTGCGCTAAATATAACCAATTATGCACCAAGTATACAGATATAGACATTTATCACAACCCAATAACATCCCTCAAAAAAAAACAATAATTCAGCATCTAGATTGAGGAAAGAAAGGAGGAGAAAAGGTACTCATTTTTATTTCAGTATTTGTATATGTATGTTCAGTTGTATATATATGTTTAGATGTATGTGTATGATCAGTATTAGTACGTATCATTTTACAGGACTCTTGTTTTCATTGTATTTTAAATTTTATTCATGCACCTATATCATTAGTCTAGTGTAGTGGCAAAATTTGTAAATGCTGTGCACACCTTTAATTGGCATGCACACGTATCTATGTATAAAATCTTGTACAAAAACTAATACAAAAATAGTGTGAAATGCTGTTGGCGTATGAATAAATAAATAATATTACTAAATAATACGTCACTGTCATCATCAATATTCATATTGTCTTTTCTAATCAAGTCAAGTAAGCATTAATGAAATGAGAATTTCAAGAGTAGCACAAATAAAATGGTTTTAACAGTTAACAGTTTAAAAAGTATTCAACTATATATACAAAGTGGTTCTAATAGATACAGCATTGTAAATTGCTTTAAAAAATATGAATAGACGGTAGTGAACACAATACTAGCATCATCATTTATTAACTTATTGTTACATATTCACGTCAGGTTACTTACGGGGTGAGTAGAGAGCACCGAGTGCAGGATATATATGTTCTTAAAGATATCGGTATAAATAAATTTCGTTTGTTAATGGAATTAGCAACAAAAGCTCACCTGAAAGGTGATCTTTAGTCGATGTACGGAAGCGCTACCGCAGGCCGCAACCACGGCCAGCACCCCGTTGAAATTGTTCAGGTCCCGCAGCGCGATGGCCAGCTCCAGGAACCGGCTAAGCACAGCCGCTCGCTCTTCCAGATTCTCACTCTCCACTATCCACTTTTCCATCCAGCGTGTGAACTATTCAATGTTCGGAAGAAAATTTTGATGTAAACGTATATGATGCCTTTTTTTATTGATTTCAACATTTATTTGGTTTTCATTGTTTTAATTGGAGGAGGTTTATATCAGTATGATACAACTCTAGTGATTTTTATGATATCAATCATCGTGTACTATTGCAAAGAATGTATCAGGTTCGAATGTTCTGCTTCCTAAACATGTTATGTAAAGGAAATCTTTTTTAATATTACCTTAATATCAACTTATATAAAGTGTCTTAGCTCCACACTGTTAATGCCAGCAGAAATATCAACATGTATTAATGACGTCACCGCTAGATCCTCGAAAGATACAATACAAAAAATGTAAGTACGAATAAAAGTTGTTAAACATGTATACTTACGTTAGTCGTATGTTTGATTATCCTGAGCAAGTTCGGACTAGTCTTCTCTTTGTCCTTCTTCGTCCACACAGCACCTACCAACTCAGATGGTTTTACCTATATAAAAACGGCAATAATTTTATTATTGATATCTTGATATACCTAATGTTAAATTAAAGGTTGTAATAATTATATTGATGAAAGTAGAATAGACGACACAAGTTTGTTAGGGATATACTTTTGAAAATCTTCGTTTTTCCTTACTTGTTAGGAGAACGTATGCGACATTGCGTATGTACATCTATTATTCAAGTCTGCAACGGTAATACAAATTAGCTTGCAATTAATTTTCTTTTTGTAATGTCATACGGCATGTTTAAATTGACTTATTAGTGAAAATTCAACGATATCAAATCTCCTCGACATTTTAAAAATTTAGGAGATGACAAAAATACAATTTTATATATGAGTCTAAGTCCACATAGACAACTATTAGGTCCCAGTGTCTTGACATAGTGCCTGTGTTGTACCACACGTAGTTTAGGGGCGATAACCGTGATTAATTATTATTATGATGGATAGTGAGGTGAAGTTGAAAAGTACCAGTCGGTAGAGCTGGAATTCGAGCAGCGTGAGCTGGCGCGCCAGCTCGAGCGGGTGCAGCGCCAGCGGGTGCCAGCCGTGGCGGTCGGGCTCGGCGACGTGGCGCAGCGGCGGCGGCGGCGCGCACGAGAACACGTGCGCCACGCCGTCGCCGTCGGCCGCGGCCGCGCCGCCCGCCGGCCCGGCGCCGCCCGCCGCGCTGTTCTGCGCGCTCTGCGCCCGCAACACATCACTTTCATTACACGTTCTTTGTACAATTACACTATTATAAGGTGATCGTCATCAACTCTTTTATCGTTCTAGTGTTGATTTTAAATTTCGTCTTAATGTGAGAAGAGTTAAGGCCATGTACTCAGGCACCCTGGCCAAGTACGTAATGTCACTCTTAAGACATTAAAAACAATTTAAATAGTCAATGATTATAACAGATAAAATCATCAATAAAAGAATCGCATTATAATGATATTTGAAAGCCAGTTCTCAAATTTATTTACCGGTACTTGAACACTTGACACTCACCTTCCTCTGAACGGTCTTGAGCACACTCTGAACCCACTTTCTCATGGGTTTGCCGTCTACGGACTCGAGGAACTCCTTCAGTTTCTCCAGCAGCGCCGGCTCCCGCTCGAAATCGTAAAAGTGCTGATCGACCCTTAACCTCTAGAAAAATCCTTAACCCTAATCCAGAACGTAGTATCGAGCGTAAACACGCAAAATATGAAGTTTTAATTTCGCATAGAATATTTACAATATGTAGAACTAGGAATTTTAATGAAATCATATTCAGACTTGAAATTTTTATGTTAACTGTATTTTTAAATTTTTAAATGTAAATCGATAGTTGTGTAGTTAGTTAATTAAGTATTAAAGTT
>DWEC01003596.1:0-10477 GCA_018245735.1 Microceris miodesmiata
ATGCGATGAATATTATAATGGGTGAAATCGCACATTATTTTTTGACAATAAAAGAACTAAAAATTGAGCAAAACGTGTAATTAAGACTAAATATTAACCTGAATCCTAGAAATAAAAGCTAGTAAAATGTTTTAACGAAATATTTCATGTAACAAAACCTCACAACTTCCTCAAATGACCACTTAGTTTCCACTATTTTGCTCTTAATTTTTCTATCAGTAATTGGATAAAAAAAAATCCATAAACATTAATACCGCCAGATGAAAGTGGATAATACGGAAAGTGCGGACTGAATACACGCTTCTTCCTATATCCATTTATCGAGTTCAATCAGTGGACATCGCTTTGGGATATAATACTTCTGACGCTTAGACTCTCTACACAAGTTAGAGATGTAAGCGAAAATCGTCAATTATGTAAAGGTTCGTTATTTACCACCAAGTCTCATCTACGCGTGTCATAAAATTGATTTGATAGCAGCATGACCACGCTGTAGCAAGCTACTGCATTTACGGCTGCGCTACGAAAACAGCTAAGACATTAAAAGACAAAGACAATAAAAACGGCAGTATTTCATTTGATCCTCCTTCCTATAAACGTTACATTACAATAAGGATCGAAAATGTTGCAACTACTGTGACGCTCTGTCCATTAATATGACAGACGTAGAGTTTCTTTCCAAACAAATATCTTGTCTCGCTAACGATTCCATAACTATTATTAAATTACTGACATTAAAATTCACATAAATACGAAAAAAACTGAGAAATTATAGATTCAAATAGCCGTGCCCGCGACTTCGTTTGTATAAATATTACATTACGACCCTAGAACTTTTTCTACAATAAAAATAGTCTAAGTTACACCTCATTATATCAGCTATCTGCCAGTGAAAGTCCCGTCAAAATCGGTCGAGCCGTTCCAGAAATTACCTGGAACAAACAGACATACAGACAGATACATTAACTCAATAGTACATTTATTAAAATGCGGTTATTTTAATGTTAAAAACAGACACTCCAATTTTATTTATTTGTATTGATATCTTCATCATCATAAAGCTAGCCATCCATTCTTTGTTTCTTCATTTTTATTTAACCACATTGTTATTTTGTTCTCATTCGTTATTCTTAGGTCACCAAGCTTTGAAGTTCGCTATAATTATTATATTCATTATTTTATTACAGTATGTACCATTCTCATAGATTCTGGATCGTTATTGTACAATAAATACCCGCTACAACTTATACCTTGCGGCATTGTTTCCACCCAATATTTTTTCATAAAATATTAAGGGCCGTATCTTCTCTCCTTTCGTAGTAATCTTTGCCTCGCGTTCATATGAGACGAGGCTGTATAAATTTAAAATACTCGTATAATGGGGCTTAGATGATTTTATTGGCTATCATACAGGTACGTCTTTGACATATTAGGGGGTGGAATATACAACGGCTTTGAATATAAGATTACAAATCGTATTATGTTAAGGTCTAAAAGTGTTAGAAATTCCTGTATTGAGTTTTTTTTATTACATTTGACACTAATTTTTGTTATACATCTAAATTTGATTATAGGTTGAGCTGATCGGGTGATTTTTCTTTTGGTATCTGCCTACGTTTATTACTTGTTGTTCTGGAATTGAAGCAAAGAACATGTATAATAAAATATTATGTATGAAATTGTAATATGTGACTCTCGTTAGTGGTCTAGTGGTTGCAACTGCGACTGCTCAGAAAAAATCTTAGGTTTTACTTACATTAAATTTCCAACATAACTGACTATAGATCTATTAGATTAATAATAATCAAACAAGTGTTATAGTATGTAAGAAGTATGAATCGCTGTTTATATAATATACATAGGTATTTATAAAGGGCATTCGCCCATCAATTGGATTACATAGTATCAAAATATAATTAAGCTATACTGATGAGATCATGTTCATTAACCCGAAGGTTACAAAGGTTTGAACTATACTGAACGGCTGATAACTTTACCTTTAAAATAATAAAAATATTGAAGTCAAATTGTCATGTAACACTTACAAAAGAACTCGAATCGAACTTGTCCACATTGCTAAGTACACGTGGCTGGCTGCTAAAAATGAAACCACATCAAATATTTCTTTTGGAGTTTCTCCAAGCTGAGTGTGTACTTTCTTTCATGTGGACTTCAGATAACTGCGTTACTTTCTAACAAACTTCTCGAGAAGCTGTTGTAAATTTTTTTATCACGACTTCACTTTGAAAATCTTTCGATTGCTTTAATACAAACTAAAGTGCTTTATTTATAGACTTTTTTATTTCAAGATGGTTAATCTATGTCACGCCGTGATTACGTCTGATGGAATGCGCAGTTATATTCTGTTAATGTTGTATTTCTTAAACAGTGATAAGTCTAATAAAAATACATATTTTTCAGTAATTCCACATTTCAATTACTTTGCAATATAGAGAGGGTGTACTGAATTTTTTTAAACGAATATAAACCAAGACCCCAATTCTCAACATTTGCCTTTAATATATTTGAAGGAACAAAAACGATGTCTTAAAAGATAGGAGCAAACCAATCTGAAATTATAATGAACCGTGTTCAGTACGCAGACCGATTGGGAATATTTTAGTAAAAGAGGCTCCGCTCGTATTAAAATGTCTAAAACATTCATTATTCAAGTAGGTACTTATCCACCGAAATAACAGTGATTTTTAGAAAAATGAATATTATTTTACTTTATACACAAATAATATTACATCTAATAAAAATAGGATAATGGTAACACAAGTTGATTAATTGTAACACAGTAGGATACACAGTCATTGAAAAATTACATGTGACGTACCGACGTGGTCATGTATGACACACTAGCAGTTCCAGCCCGTTTTAATGAGCGTAATTTGGAACTTCATAATTCTTCTTGGAAATAAAATTACTTTCATATCTTAATAACGCTTAACCTGCGACTTTCGATATCTATTTATATTTTAAGTATTACGGACTTATAATTAAGAAAATGTATTTTAATTTTCGTGGAAATCGATTTTGAGGAATTCTTTGAGAATGTCTGTCTCTACGACAGCCCCAGATATTGGTCAGAGATAATTCCCTTATAACATTAGATATAATATTTAATATTTTGTTGTTCAGACAGCGCCATGTTTTGGTATATTTTATTACGAACGACAAAGCCTGTGTTATTTTAGATCATAGTTCAAATTCATGTTAAATTTCAGCCAAATTCGTTGAGCCGTTACAAATAAAAATGAAACAAACATTCGCCTTTTCTAGATATATCACAGCCACGACACAGACCCGACAATAATATGTCCTGGTCACCGACGGCTAGCAGGGTAGGCGGTGCGAGAGGCAGTGTCGTGCGAACACCAACCCGCACGGCTAAGGTCGGAATATGCATAAAAAAACCACAGGGCGGTCTGGTATCCAGCAGTGGACTTAGACTATTGACGATGACGATGATAGTGATGAACTAACATACGCTAAACATGTGCGTACTTCAATTTCTGGCCACATTGTGATAGTATTAAGAAGGTACGTGCAGATTATATTTCACCTGAATTGTTAGAATTTTTCCCAACAAAATATTATATTCGCAGGCATTATATTCTTTCATTTGAGCCACCGCTATTCTGAAATTATTGACCCGTTAAATAGGGCTCAGGGCAAAGGGTAAAGCCTATCACGTCAAAGGTGTTTACTCAACTTTTTATAGCATTATTAAAAGTGATTTGCGAGTATTTCAGAGGCACTCAACGTTGCGGTTTTTCCATACAATCTTTCCGGACACGTGTCTGCAAGATATTTTCTCTTAAATAATAAAACTTAGAAATATTCCGTTAAATCACAATGATGTGTTTGGCTTAAAGATTAAAGTAAGAAAGTAACCTAAATTTACTTATATTTTACTCGTATACCTATTAGGATATACGTAGACCTTAAAATATTACTTTTATTATATTACTAATAACAATTATTATTATACAATTAAATATGAATAATAATAATTATTATTATAATAATCGTAAACACACTTGTATACAAGTGTGTTTACGAATATACAAATAAAAGTACCTGACGGTATTAATGGTTTACATCTAGATTATGTTTGAATGAAGAATCGCTTATAATTACAAAGAACCACTATAGGCTAGGTCACGCGAATAATCCAGTGAGCCCGGCAAATTGGACACGTACGAAATTATCCAGATCGTCTGTTATTTGTGTAGTAACTACCCACATAACCCGGGAACAAACATTCTTGGCTGTTCATGAATATTTAAATATCGAATCTAATCTGAAAACTATTACTGCCTTTTATATCCACGCTACATACCTGAAATTTAAAAATGGAAGATACCAACGATTTAGGAATAAAAATACATTTTCTTAATGTATCTTATGTTACTGACCATGTCAAAATTGCAAAAATTACGCATCTTATATTTCAATAAATCTAACGTATTAAGCAGTAATAGCTTAATGGTTAAGAATTCAGCCTCTCACTCCGGATGTGCTGGGTTCAAATCCATGGCGCGTACCTCTTTACAAAGAGTGCGTTTTATATTTAAATATTACTTGCTAACGGTGAAGGAAATCATCAACAAAAACAATTTCAAGATAATAATAAAGCAATTTACCCCCGAGTTAATTGAACATGTGCGAGGTATCGAGCCCTGGCTGATGCGGACGTTGTTAATGCACCGGCGGCTCTTGGATAAACAGCTGGCTTACACCTCTGATCTCCGATACGGATAGTATTGATTGCTTACAGTATACGAAGACCCATATAGTTCGAGACTTCCACCACGTCTCTCTAACAATTACTCTCATACTATTCAATATGGCTTAATCACTTCACTGCTTAAATCACGTACGTTTTTCGAGATGGACATGGAGAGATAATGGACATTTAAAGCGTCCAGCTTCTTAATTATAGGTGGATTATTCGCTTACTAATATTTTATAGGAACAATTGACTCATTATCAATAGATCATTCATTCATCATCATCATTAAAATATCAAATAGATTTTTATAATGGAATTATTGTGTGGGTACTATTTTACTATATAATCCGTCTTAAATTTAATATTTACTTTCACGAGAATATTGCTTTTTATGAACATTTGAAATATTAATACAATGTAATAATTGTTTAATCTATTCCACAACTAAATTAATTGAAGCGAATCGACGTTATCCCGCCGCACGTAACCGATGTTCGTCGTTAATGGTCCGCTGTTGGGACGGAGCGCTGGCTTGTACACCTGTGACATTCGATTTATAGAACATAACACTAGGCTCAGCTACAAGCTACAGCGGCCTAAGAAGAATGACACTTGATTGAATATGTTTCGGTTTAACTAACGTATACGTTGTCAGGATAATACTTCTATTTTTAGACTTAACTGAGGTCCTTACTCACGCACTCCAACCGATTTCCACGAAATCGCGGTGGATACAGATAAGTAATATACAGATAAGTGTAACTAATATAGAGATAAGAGTAAGTATACAGATAAGAGAAACATTCCTACGTGAGTTAAGCCCAACTATATTTATGTAACGTATAAATACTGACGAATCGCTTAATTGTATAAAGAATGACGCAACAATTCATTATCTTGAAGTATACATTCTCTCACGTTATGTGTCAGTTCGTCATAGTGACTAGATCGACTCTTCAGAGATGATTTGCGGTAACGCACCGAGGGATATTAGAATTATTTATCTACATTCTTTATTGAAAAGATAAAATAGGAAAATACAACACTCAATGAAAAGTTTATATGATTAAAGTTAAATAAAATAGTTCCCATTCGGACTCTATAGGAAAGCCATAGAGACGTCATTCAGTCAGTGTTTTTTTAATATTACTGATATGTGACATAATTAAAATTTTATTTTATTTGTAACACCTATTTCACAATAATAATTTGCTAACGAGTTTTTTATCGTATAAAAATAATGTACACTGATGCGTAATTTTTAGTTCAATCAGTGGATAAAAATCTGTCCATTATTGCCAAATTATACGTCATTAAATCTATATTAAATTTGACTTTATGTAGTATACCTAACAAACCATAAAGATATAACCTGGAATGTAATCTCCATGTAAACGACTAGAACGAGTCAGACAGATGTGTCCTTGAACAACAATATAGCCCCAATTATATCAAGATAATTTTAAATTCTCCTGGGTGAATACCGATTACAATCGTACCATTGTTTTGCAAAACCTATTACTGAAATTCTGAGATATTTTGTACATTTCCTTAAAAGAAAAATAAACTCCACTCGAGTGTACAAGCTAACAAAACCGGAGCTCGTTTAGAAATAAAATTAAAACGTGGATTTTTTCCATATCTTCCAATTTTATTTACCCATCAAACAATGTGTTTTCCTTGAGATCGGTTTATTTAACATCCACCTTTGAAATGTCTTTGTGTACGCTTCGGTTTTCCTGTTTTCTTTTCAGAATCAACGCGATTCGAAATAAACGTTCAATTAAAACTCACATCGAAATAAAACTTGCCGCCGTTTCTCGAAAAAGTTAAATTGCATATTACCAGTTCGTTTCACAGTTTATAATCAAGATAAGCAGGAGGCAATATTCACGAAAAATAAATTTTAAGCAATTTGCCAACAAACAAACAAACAAACTCATGATTGACTTAAATTGAGTATGCCTCCATTACACCATCATCGTCTAGTCATAAGATTGTTACATATTAAAAATAGAAATAAATGTACTGTCAAAAGAATATTACTTTCTAATCCCAATCCCATACCCATAAATAATATTACTAAAATAAACATTTATAATCATTCTTATTTTAACATCTAATATTAGGTACTATTAGCGGCAGATGATAGTTCACAGTCATTAGTTCGATTTTAATTAAATACACTGTATTTTGTACGAATAATTTAGTATTCTAGAATAAAACTAAACTAATTATTTAATTTGAAGAACACGTACTGTATTAAAATTTTTGTTAACGTACTTTATTATTAGAATAGACAATATTTTAACATTAAACATGTCTATCCATGTCAGTTGTGACTGTTGCAATTGCTATCGGATGGCATTAATAGGATGACGTGAATTTTACTGACATAAATCCATTTTTTTATTATGAATGGCGACAAAAACTTTCAATTTTTTTTTTGATGGCCGCCACTGCAATTCGTGCAGCCGAACTTGACAAGCCGATAAAAATTGTGACCTCAAATCGCTATATCACATTAAAAGTTTTGTGTAATAACAGTTCTATTATAACTGTTTCAATGCTTCGATCTATATCTGCAGGGAAAGTTTAATTGCATATTAATAGCGGCTCTGCAGTTTATTGCTACATAAACCGATATTCCGCCGACTCATTACCGATAAATTTCGGTACTTTCGCTGACTTCATTAAAACCGTAAACGATTCACATAATTTTAGTGGTCCCCCCCAAATTGCCTTTTGACAAAACTGCTACGCTAATCAAATTGATGAGAAACGATTTTGTTTGTCAGTGGGATCGTTAAAATTATTTCCTTGAAACGATTAATCTCAAAAGGTAGAATATTTTCACGATTGTTCATGTGATATTTCTGATTGAATTTCTATGGCACCATTTTGTTTAATTGCTGTGGAAGAATATAGACAGAATACAGAATATTTTGTTATAACAATTTGACGGAAATATATAAGAACCAGTTTTTAGATTCAGTATTAATATTAAGTGACGATACTATCAAATATAAACATCCACTGGTTCCATAAAAAAAAAAAAAATTAAAACCATCGTGAATGTTATTTACCATTCGGTACAAACGGGAATCCGTTCTAAATGTGGTCAATTTGGAATTTACTAAAACTTGAACTAAGCCCGATATTAAAACGACCAATAATAAATTCCAAATCCTCCAAGACTGTTAATGCAGTCCCTCCCAAAGAACCTTTATAAATGTGAATTATTCTTTTCGGACGATTTGGAATTTCAGAACTAGTCCTGAAAGAACGCCGAAGATGTTTACTGATCGGACAACCTTAAGGTTTAAATGACAATTAGAGAAAAACGAATTTGATAAATTATCGGGAGTTGCCAACAACAAAGTTTTTATAGAAGTTAATCGTGTTGATCGTTTGTTAAAGTCTGTTTAATTATCATCCATAGAAATTCGTCGTTCCGGTAGATTTATCAAATTTAAAACGTAACAAACTTTGTTACTAGATTCAAGAAGTCTGTGTTGTTTCAGGGATCAAGTTTGAGTTACAATCGAAATAGTATTGCAGAAATTTTAGTCACATTTTTTGCTTCTATCAATCCCTCAATCTATTTTTATGATTCTAATTGATTTTTATTATATTTATTACAAGGACTTTAATTCGATTTATTTCACAATTTATTTAAAAATCTAATTATTTTATTGGCCTTCAAAGACCGATGCTGGACAACGATGCTGGACAAATGACTTCTCGAAATCGGCACCACTCCTCCGGATCTTGGATTAATGTTTTTAATACCAGTTTATAATATCCTTTTACATAGTACTTTTATTAATATAATATGCTATTCGTATTCGCTCAATCGTACAAACAAAAATCAAACATATTTATAATATTTGCATATTTTTTACACAAGACGTATGAATTAATGGAAGTTTACCAAATACACTCGACCACTAGTGATGACTGGCTCGTTAGTCGAGTGGTTGTTAGCGTGTTGCCGATCGGGAGGTCCTGGGTTCAAATCCCAGGTTGGGTACTAATGGATTTTTCTAATTTAGAATTTCTAATAGTGACTCAGAGTCTAGAATTATGCTCGGTGTACGGCAATAGGCTCACTCCCTATTCCATGGGATTTAAACGTAACTGGTGAAACATGGGAGTGTACTACACTGCTCTACCTATCCCTCTGGGGTTTACAGTACGTCTACCATATACATATCTATAATTATACAATACGCCACAATAGAAGCACAACAAGTGAAGAAAAACAATATTTCCCTACTAAACTATATTTGTATGAAGCGAAAGGCAATTTTATAATTCCAAAAAAATATATATTAAATCAGGCCTCAATTACTACTCACACACAGCGACTGTTTCTTCCTCGATTCCTTACAAGTCACTGTGTCATAATAAATGCACGTACTTTTCAACTATTCATACGCCGACGTAGCGTTGAATAGAAACGCTTAGTATGCACTTAGCCCGCAAATTGGCACCGGGGTCCATTTAAACGTAACTTCACACGATAAAGAGAAGAACAAGGTTTTACTCATTAATTTGCACTGCATAACACATTGGAATGCATAGCGTTGATTTAATATTCGCAATGGCCACTCCTTGTTACGCCACGTTGGATTTCTCGTAACTATCATAATTATCAAATGAACGTCTGATTCGAAATTTAACAGATACAGTATTATACGATAATAAACAAACAACTTAAAGACTGCACATATTTTTATATACATTTGTAAACATACAATTGCATTTATAATTCTACAACTAGAAGCAGAACAAATTCTAGTATTCGCCATTCAAATATTTGCTGAGGTTGAGAATCAAACGCCAGGCATTAGTTGTCAGGATTACATACCAATCTTAGCGGCTAGCTATGATTGGTTGTGACATGGTTGGAACGTGGACCATTAATGGAATGAGATTGGCTGATGATGACTATAATGATGATATAATGGACCATCAGGTAATTCTCGTTCATGAAGTAGTCCCAGTTATGACATATTCATAATTGATGTTTGGTTCATTATGTCTATAGATTATACAGTAGTGTGCATGTCCAGAGACAACAGCGGCTAGTTTCGAATACTGGCTGTACTTTTAGTACTCTCTTGATTTAAAAATGTATATACTTATTTAATAATATATCTTCAATATTAAACATTGTTTTAATAATTCTAGGTCCGTATATCAACAATCATATTATGATAAGAAAGTTCATGGATCGCATAGTTTTCTTGGTAAACAACCGTCGATACCAGTTCTCCACACTCCGGTTCGCATGCTGGTTTTGATCAATAACGGGTAATGTTTAGAACGCAATTCTTCTGAAGTATTTTCGGAATGCTATGAAATGTGATTCTACACTAAAGGTGTGAAAAAAACTCTCCTTCAAACCACTCAAAGTCCATAAGCTACAAATGACCACCTACCATCAGATAGGACGTCTGGCTGTTGCCAGCTGCAATATATAAAAAATGGCGGTATTTTTTTATAGAATCCATGTAAAAATTGTATTTTTTTATAGAATCCATGTAAACATTGTAAAATATCCAAATAATTACTCCCGCTCAAAAAAGCTTTACGTAGCTTGACACAGAAATAAATATAGACAGCCTCTATGTCTCACTTTCGATTTTATTTGCTTACTCTTTTTAGAAAATTAAAAAGCTTATTACAAGCCCACATGAGTATCACTTTCAGCGTTATTGAAATAACGTC
>DWEC01003597.1:0-10475 GCA_018245735.1 Microceris miodesmiata
TTAAAACGCACTTTTGTAAAGAGGTGCGCGCCATGGATTTGAACCCGGCACCCCCGGAGTGAGGGGCTGAATTCTTACCCACTAGGCTATCACTGCCTCGATTTGCGCATATTAGAATGCTTTTGCAACGATAATACAATTTTATTTATTACATATGATTTTATAACAAACACTTGCTTTTAACTGTAAAAAACGCTGTATAAAAATAATCCAGGTTCTGTGAATTTTCAGGTGGAAGCTGGAAGTGTGGTCAGAGGGATGTTCTCTTGCGTGTTGCCAGGGGTAATATCGTTCTTATGTGGATTCTATTGCGTCTTGCACGCTTGGCATAACGCGTTTGCAGAAATGCTCACATTTGGCGATCGACTTTTTTATGAGGTATTTCAATTTTAATATTTTAGCTGACTGTTTTTAGTTGCTTATTGTTTTTAATAAAGAATGAATTCATGCCAATTTGCATTTTCTAGCGGTCAGCTCGGATGATAATTTGGGATAGATAAATATAATTTACTCAATATATTTTTAATAATAGCTTAAAGACGTCTTATAATGAAGTCCCGAGTTACAATAAAAACATATTGTATTTTTGTGACCTGAATGCTTTGAACATCGTTTCTGCATCAGCTAATTTACACACTGTGAAATGTAATGCATAATTATTAACGTGAATTAATAAAATGATTTTATTAATGTTTTTTTGAGTTTACATAGGTTTCTCAGTTTTATAACTTGTGATCATTTGACAGGTTTTGAACAACCTCTACCGGGAAACGAAACGTACATAATATGTTACATTCTATACTTGGAACACTTCTTTAAATAATACATACACAAAAGCATACTTATATTCCGTATATTGCACCGATGTAGCTGGATTACAACCGAAGCACGTGAAATGGGTTGCAGGCACTAATGTGATTACGGGGCATATTAGATTAGGCTGATGAATTAATTACACAAATACAATAATGTACTGTTAAGCAATACCGCCACAAGAAATTAGTACTGTGAATTAATTAACAGGCAAAATAACATAAGCAATATGTGTATGTAGCTAACTAAAGTAGTGCCTTTACATTTATTGGAGTTGCCTTTACATGGATTGGCCTTTACATGGATTTTTATGTCTGGTGTATCCCATAAACCTTGCCCTCTATTTCATAAGACGTATGACATAACTGACAAAAAAGGGACTAGGTACCTACCTACTACACTTTTCTACGAACCCTCCAGAGAAATATAAGCGTAACTTTATATTATGTTCTATTCCAGGATTGGTGGACGACATCTCAGTTTTCCAGATACTACCGCTCTTGGAATCTGGTTGTGCACTCGTGGCTACGGAACCACATCTACAAGCCAATTGCCCCACACGCGGGTCGTGCTATCTCTACTTTCTTAGTTTTCTTTGTAAATACATTTTTATTTGTTGACATTTTATTAACGGTTGGTACTTTGGACCATATAAGCAGTTAGTGGTCAGAAACCTGCGTTTTATGAAAATGTTGAAAAGGCTATTTTAAAAAGGAAATGAAAAAAAAAGGATGCAATAAATTATCGCATATTAATATATCTTGCTATGGTTTCTTCAAACGAATAAAGTATTTATTTATTTTTTGCTATCTTTCTAGTAAATACTTATTTGATCGTTTGCAATGAATACGCCTAGTGCAGGAAAGTAAGCTATACAAAACATATTTGTTAGGAACACAAAAAAGGATTAGTGTCGTGCCGCAATACCTGTTCGACCTGAGCTGAGGTATTAATTTCATTTTAACGAGGTCACCAGCCGTTTTATGGTGCCCCATGTCGTTAACATAAATTAACTTCAATGACTGTTTTCGGTACTCTGCAATGTCTAGGTATACTTTGTTTAATTTATGACTAGGAAAAACTACAACTAGAGCATTTGAACCTATAGGAACACCTGATTAGATACGTTTTCTTTGCATTCTCTCGAAGCACCTAACACGCAACTGCAATGCGCGTTTGTGCAGTGATAATCGATCCTGCAGAAATATCATGTAGCTTTATCCGTCAATAATATCAACTAATATTATCGATCTATAAGCGGTCACAATTTGGCCAATACTACATATTTATGTAAACTGCATGTACTCTAAACACATTATGAGAAACAAAGTAGGTAATCATAATTTATTTATTCATCATAAATTTACGACTAGTATTACAGGCTAAGCCTAATTCGCTAACGTACCTACTTATATTCTCTGGTATTCTAAAAACTTATTTCATGCACCAGGCTCTCACTAAGTAAGGTTCTCTGAATAGCACTGTATAACTAAATGTTAGAACTGAATTGTAACAGCCTTAGTGAAAGCAAATAAATGAATTTATTATTATTATTCTCAGTAGGTACTTTCAATTGTAAACAAAATTAGTAGTTACAAAAAAATTACGATAAGAAAAAGTTTTATTGTCCAAATATCGCTCCTCGCAAACCATAGATGTCCTTAAGTCCCGAACCCTCTTGCCAGATCAGTGTAACATACTTGAAACCCATTTAGGCACATACTCACATTTTTGTGCCGTGTATGCGGTTACTACAGATTCTCATAGATCTTATTCTCTAACCTATGAAGTATGGTTAACATTATGTCATCATTTTCACATTGTATTTGTGATTGAATTTCATTATTATATCTATTCCAATATATTTTTGAAATATTTTAAAAGTTTATTTTTATGTATAGGTTTCAGCTGTGGCCCACGAGATGATACTGGCGTTGTCATTTGGGTTCTTCTATCCGGTACTTTTGATAGAATTCGGCATTTTAGGACTCATGTTGCTGCCTCTTACTGCCAAAAGTGGACTTCGCTTCCCAAATGCATTTAATTTGTTCATGTGGCTGGCATTCTTTATTGGAAATGGTAAGTAAATCATGTAGATATGTTGCATATATCTTACGCAAGACAAAACGCTTTTAACTCAATCTGATCACACCTGATAGGGAAAAAAAAGAGTCAAAATAGATAAATAGTACGATCGAAAGGCATAGTTTCACTGATAATTGATCCCAACTGACTGTTCTATTCTGACTGTTCTATTGACTGTTCTGATCCATTCTGACTGTTCTATTTCTCATGTACTTAAATTTATAGGTATATAAGTATTGCACTTATGTTCATAGGAGTAGGTAATCGTGCAAACAGAAATCTTATCTAAGTATACACGGTGAATAGAAAAATAATAGTCAGTTGTTGAACAAATGTCGGCTATATGTATCCGTAATACTCTACGTGGTTATTCATCACGCACATTCTCTTCCTTATTCGTGAATTAAAACAGTAGGTATTGTTGCTTTAGCATTGTTAGCGAAAAACAATAATTACTCCATTTAATAATATCATAACAACAATGGTTTACACTGATACGTCCATTAAAAACAAGGAGAACAAACATACAATAATAATGAAACGCAGAATACTTCCAATTTGCGGAATGTATACGCTTTTCCACAGGTGTTAGTTTTTGTATCAGCTGAAATACCCTAAATTTAATCTCATTGTCAATTTCCGTAGCACGTGTTACTGCGTGTTAATCATACCTAGTTACCTACGCATTAGCATTAAATTATCTTAACCCAGTGCATAACGCATAAGGCACGTTACAACTGGCAGGGTACAATGAACGGGAAATTTATAATTTTAACATTTTTCATTTCAGGACTTTTGTGGAGTTTATATGCGATGGAGTACTTCGCCCGCAAAAATTGCCCTCCATCCGAAAATGACAGCTTTTTCATACCAAAGTCTTGGTCGTGTCCAGAAATTGTTCTGAAGCCAAATTGGACTTTCGAAAATCCATTTGATATACTCTACTCCAGTAAAGCGTAAAACGATTGGAATATAAACACGAGCTTTAGCAAAGAATCGTAATAAAATCACGAATAAATATTTATGATTTGTCTAAATCAAAGATTTATGAACAAAGATAGACATTAAAGCCGGTTATAAGTGATTTAATCAAATTAGGAAACCCTACATTATGTATTTCTGTATCTAATTATACTAGTAGTTCAATATATCTGAATATTAATAAATTATTATGTTTTATTTATCAATTATTGGGTGGTAAAATCAACCAAACGAAGTTAATTTAAATTTATTTTAATTGCAAAAATACAGTTCACATAATCATATGGATATAAAACTTGACAAAGGCATATAAAGCTACAATACAAACATGTCGATTTTTGCAACTTGCGTTTTAATAACAAAAGGCTAAATATAAATCTTACTAATATTATCAATAAACATTTCATAATGGCATCTGTGGATTGAATATTCTCATCATAATTTATACATAGTATAATTACCGCTTAAACATATCTATGGACACATACTACTTAGCACATAAAGGGAATAGTTAAAAAATACAAAAATTGCAGGATAACGAGATTAGCGATATATATATGTAACACTTAGCGAGTACCATTTTTTATAGATATAATTGTTAAATCTCAAAACTATGAAAGGAATGTGAACTCTCGAAAAAAATACTCTTGTCCAATAATATCAAAACAAAATGATATAGACCTAAAAATATAACAAAAATACCTAAAGTCTTCCATATATGAATACATACATTTTATATTACAATTTGATAATAGTTATAAGAACAATATTATAAATCATCATTTAAAAGTAAGACAACACACCAGTTAAAGACCGTTAACATTCAACTCTTCAACTGCAGAACAGAATCTCCATACTCTTCACAGCCTTACTGACTAAACCCTAAATACTAAGAAATTGAGTTATCTAAATTTCGTAAATAATAATTGGACATGGTGTTAATTGATAAAGTTGCTTGTAATATAAAAGTTCGTGATCTTATAATATATCATCCAAATAGAGATGTATGTTTTGAAGAAGTCCATACCATTCTTTAGACAGCGGGTGTGCGGTCCAGGTCTTTGAACAACGAGTTAGACATCCTTAAAAGAAAATTATTAAATTAATATCTCTATTTCAATCAAGAATCGTTTCTCAATCATGATATCACATTTTGTGCACAAACGAATAATAATCACACATACATACATATCTACATATACAAACACACATACATCACATGATACAATTAATATTATAACCACATTATTATGTAATGGAAAAATTGTTAGTAATGAAATAGTAGAACATGGTCATAAATGGTTGTAAATTGTAACAAAAACAGGATGTAAATGTAAAATATATATACAATAAGTGCCATTTATACTCACTTGCTTATCATGTGTTTATAGATGTAATGTGGTATGATGGTAATGTTTACAATGGAGGGACTATCATCTATAACCTTTGATATCTCTTTATCTTTCATGCCCACAACATTTATAGTGTTCACTTCCAGTAGTTGATGTTCAGTAAGCAGTCCATTTCGTGCAGCTGACGAATCCTTAACCAAGCCAACAATTTGTCCATTTTTAAATTGGAACCCAACATGTCCGAGGGAGTCTTTATGTAGAGTAACAGTTCTCTCGAAAGGTCTGGAAAGATAATAAATCCACCAATGATTTTATCAATGTGTATAGAATTATGGCATTTTAAACATACAAGCCATTAAAAAGTATTACAAATAACTTTTTATCACACTACTACTACTTACTACTTCATCACACTTATCAAACTTCAATTAGAATATATCACTAATACTATACTAAAATTGTCCATAGAAATACTCAAAAATTTGCCCTAAAAAATCTTTCATTTTTCATTGCTACATCTAAACCTGTTATACTGATGTTTACTACAATCATTTTTAATATTTATTGATTTCTGTAGATAAGCAATAAAAATAATTATACTATTGTTTATATATACATATCTAGGAAATCTGGTAACTTGTTTTTATTAAACTCTTATCTCACAAAAACAACTGATATTGAACTTATCATGGGCTCAAAATACAAAAAAATGTTTTCAATGTGAAATAGAATGTTTTTAATACAAGGATAAAATTGGCGTACAAATTTATATACAGTCACATTGGAATACTCCAAATATTCTAATTAGATTAAATAATATAATACTAACAAGCATTAGGCCTCTTACAGATTATCATATTTCTGAATCATGCTTGGTTTGTGCCATATGCATGTATTGTGAGAGTGACGGCATTTTAATATCCTCATATAGTATCATATCATATCATAGTGAGTCACCTACAACACTTTTACCTGCACAGCACTGAGACACACATATATGATGATTTAAAGGCTCATTCACTATATTGAACATGAGTCTCATTATATTGAAATTAAGCTTAATGTCATCCACCTCCATCCAAAATAGTACTGGGAATTAAAAGTTAGAAAAACAATAATATTTTGCCTGACTCAGGGGTCAAACCTAGAACCCACTGCTCAGCAGGCACACAAGTACAGTTACTTTTGAATGATTCATAATTATAATATGTACTACCACACCTTTTAAATTTTAAAGTCACGGCATTTCTAGTCAGTGGGAATATAGCATATAGATGGCAATCATAACATGGACACAATTATATTAATAGTTCAGCTATTGCATTAAAAAACATTACCTGTCCCGAACAGCCATCACAATGCCATTAACAGGGGCTTTCTTCAACATAGCATGACAGTGGTCCATGGTCATACCAGCCAGGGAAACATTGTTAATTTCCAATATTTGATCTCCAAATCTAAGCCCTACAAGAGCAGCAGGGCTACCAGCAGCAACATAACACACAAACACTCCGTTATTCACAGAATGGAGTCGCAGACCACATTTGCCATCTCTATCCTTGCAGAGCACCACTTGTCTTATAGCTTGGGTTACAGTAGCCTTCGCCAAAGTAGTGGACTGATTGGATATCGGTGCTATCAAGTTGCTTATTGTACCAGTTGGTGTAACCTAAAAGATATACTGTAGATTAGTTTAGTGCATATATTTTAATTATTCTATTCATGACATCGATAGCATACATTTTTTCTTAACATAATACAAAGATCAATTACCAAAAAGATTTGAAATATTTATCAAATAAAACAGGTTCTATTAATACTAAATTAATTGTTACATAAATTTTTCCAACAACAAATAAACAATGCGAACTTACTGTTTGCAATTGATACTCTGGCATGTTCAGAGCAATGACGTCAGGGGATAGCTCAAGGCCCATATAATCATTCAGGGCGGGGTATACATGGGCTGTGGATGCGTGGGAAGGTGCTGTAATTTGAGGCATATATTGCGGGGGTTGGTGATAGGCGGCCGAAGACTGGTAGGTAGGCGGAGCCTGCTGCTGGGCCAGTTGAGCCCGCACCATATTATCCACCTTCATATCCTCCAACGAAGGGTACAGAGACATATTGACAAACCTAAACCAAGCGATAATACAATATTAATACGCAATCCGAATCCGATCCGATCTACACAAACACACAATGAACTCGAAGTCGAACAAACTTAATTCGAACAATGAAGGAAACATATTAATGATATTAATTGCGGACAATGTTATGAATCATTACTCACTTGCTAAAAACAAAAGTTGAATATTTGTAGGTAAGTCGAATCTAAAAAAGCCCCACACGGAATACACACGCAATGAAAATGTGAGTCAACATCAACAATTTCAATCCGGGAAAAGCTGAATTGTTGTCATTCAAATTGTCAATTGGTTTCCATAGTTCAACAGCCGTAATTTATTTACATAGCCATGAACGAATATGAATAATGTTATAATTGAATTTAAACGATAGTTTGATTTAAACAAGTAAACTGAAATCTAATAGATTTTGATATTAATTTAATCTATGTCGTTTGTTAACATAGCATAATTTGCTAAGATATGTTATACGCTCTGGAATAAAAAAAATTAAACAAACTGCAGTTCTGTCTCCGATAAACCCTATACCCTAAAATATTACTTTATGCAGACAGTTAAACAGAAATATTATTACAATATTATTGAAAAGTAGTATAAAGTTATTTTAAAATAACCGTGCCCAGGTTTGTACGTCAAATTTAAAAAGCAAAAAAGAACTGTCACTGTCAATTGACACATTTTCATAGAGATATAACTATGATTTTATATTCGTATAGACAATTTTGTATCTGTATGGTTAGTACTATATTAAACTGGTAGCTAGTGTAGTATTTATGTGTTATTGGTGTAAATTGTAAATAATACAATAATTACGTACTTGGCCTAAATGACAAATTATTTAAAATGCAACAAACTTCTAATAAACAACGTACTCCAAGGTAAGACTACTAAATCATTAACTATTTTAGTATGAATCACTTAGTATTTAAAACTTAATGTACATTTATTGATAACTTATCCAAATATATTAAAACTTAGGGCGATATTAACCGTTATTGCTCCGAATAAAACATCAAACTCTTTAACTATTGTGCCTAATATAATAAAACTTAAACTTTGTAATGCTAAAAAGTCTTTTCAAAATATTAGTGATAGAGCTTCTTATATCCTTACTTTTACATCAAAACAACATAATTTCTACAGTATTAAGACACAGGTATATATTTTGAACACATATTTGATTATACGTTTTTAAAATATTAAATACATATATTTACATATACATATATATATACACATATGTATAAAAAACTAAAGCACTTTATTTTTTTAGCAAATGCAGAGAATGGGAGCGTCAGAGGCGTAACAAGTTTAACGAAGCCATATCAAAATTAGGAGAAGTTGTAAAGTCAATTATTAAAGCGAATAGCAATTCCAATGATAGTGAAACTGATAATATTCAGTATCCCAAAATTGAAATTATCCAGAAAGCTATAATTTATTTAACAAATTATGCCCAAGAAAAAACTCAACTAAGTAAGTTTATAATGTAGAACATAATATTGTGTATAATATTGTGCATTGGTAATTTAAAGTTTCTGTGAATGACATTAGATAAGTAATACTAATCCTTGATATAATAAGTGGCTGAAACCATGTTCATCATTACCCCTTTCATCATTCTACTACTGGACACTGGACTCTTACCAGAATGAGTAGGGTTAAGGTCACAGGTAGCCACACTGGCCAAGTGTAGGTAAGGAAACAGAACATAATAAAAAACTGTAAAGTGTGCTGGGTTTCTTATGATGTGTTCTACCTTTGTGACTGTCATATTTAATCTTACTCTGTAATCATATTTTTACCTGACTGCCTCATTGGTCAAGTGGTTGCAAGTGTGACTGCCAATCCGAAAGTCCTGGGCTTAAATCCCGGGTTAAGTTCTATTGGATTTTACTAATTTAGAATTTCCAGTAGTGCCTCTGAGTCTGAATTTGTGCTCAGTGTATGGCAATACACTCACCATCTATTCCATGGGACGTAAGCATAACTAGTGAAATGTGGAAGTGTACTACACTCCTCTGCCAATCCTTTCGGGGATTACAGGCATGATGTTACGTTTTTATATTTAATCTGACATGTGAGGTTTATGACTAGCACTCAATGTTACTCAAGGGCGAAATCAATAAATCTGGGACTAATTTTGAAATAAACAGTTATGTTGAAATACGTAATGATTGATTTTTTAATATTTTAGAAGCTGAGCTACTTGCACTAGAAGTTAAATTGGAAGCAATCAAAAAATCAGATAAAAAGGATGTGAGCATTCAGGTGTCATATATCAATAAAAAAAGTCAAAGTGAGTATTTTATTTCTTTATCATATATCTATAGAGACTGAACATGTCATACCCAATTGTATTTGGACCTCAAAATATCAGCAATAGGCTTCAGACTTCACCGTAGTGGTCAATTACAACATATTCACGGCTACATCTTGGGTGCAGCAATCTAATAAGAATTAAAATATCCTTCAGCAGAACAAACATACCACAAAGTTGAAAAACTTTTCTACAAATATGATGTTAAAAGTTAATATATCCTGTAAACAGCCATATAATATTAATGAGACCACGCCTGAACTGTTGAAATTCTATGGATAATGTTAAATTTATCATGATTTAAGTAGCATGTTACTGTCCTGGTCCTAATGCTATAACCAATGTTGTAATATAATAAAATGGTTACAGATGGAAAATATAAGAAGTTAATAAAACTGCAGAAGGCAAAACAAAAAACACAAGATGTACCTGCAACAAACAAGTTACTTGAGTCTAAGACTGGTCGACCGGTAAACGTTACTCTGTCTCAGGGTAAATCATTACCAAAACTTCCTAAATTGTTACCGTTATCCACTAATACCAAAAAAGGTAAGAGTTAATTAGGGAAAAAATAACATTTTGTGTAAAAAACCTTCCTCAAGTTCACATTTGAAAATAAAATGATATGTATAATTTCAAGCATTCTCTGCTTTAACATTTAAATGATTAGAACTCTTTAACATATATACATATGATAACGTAACTTCACGCCTGTAATCCCCGAAGAGGTAGGCAGAGAAATGCAGAACACTCCCACGTTTCACCGGTTACGTTTAC
>DWEC01003598.1:0-10475 GCA_018245735.1 Microceris miodesmiata
GGTAACAAAAAGCGGGCCCCGCGCGGCGGCGGGCGCGTCGTCGGACGGCGCGGCTGGGCTGATATGCAGCTACGATTAGGATATTGGCGTGTATATGAAAAATCTATCGAGTCGTTTTCTGATATGTGATCGCGCGAGGCCCCTCCCGACAGGTTTACTATCGTTAATTTAAATAAACGAAATAAACTACTACGTGTTCACTTCGACGGCTCACTTACAGTAAACATCTATTTATAATAATAATAATAATTAACACAACTAACGCACAAAAATTCATCCCTTAACTATTAATTTATCAGTTTTCTAACAGAAACTTGGCAGTAGGTTCAGTACTCGTGTAGAATTTTGAGGATTCCACAAATATAAAAACCTAAATAATATCAATTGAAAATTCGGCTTCAGCGAGACGTGGAGACGCTGAAAACACACGACTAGGTGTCAGACACCGGGACACCTGCGCGGCGCCCGGAGCCCGCGCCCGCCTCCCTCCTGTACTTTGTGCCGACATCGGAGCGCGAGGGGCTCCCCGGGCGGTCGCACCGGATCATAACAAAGGAACGATATAGCTACACTCAAAACATCAGATAAAGGGAAGATATATGTATATAATATATATAATCAACATTAATGAGGTCTTTCTTTTGTAACAAAGTGTAAATATGCGAATGGCCATAAAAAGCACCAAAGAATTAAAAATATTTCATCTGAGGGTAATATTTCACGATATCTTTTTGTATCAACGTGTATAATAAACATTTTTACGTAAATATTTCTTTAATTAATATAAACTCTTATTTAGACTATAATATTTTACTTATTGCATATTGTAAAAACTGCTTTTGAATAAATTGTATATTCATATAATGTATTTTAGTTTGATTATTATAGTTTTGAGGTAGGAAGTTGAAGCGGCGCCGCGGCGGACGTGCATTAAATGTCTATAGAAATTTTATTACAAACGTTAAAAATTCGTTTCAACATTATACAAAACCACTCCATCCCCATATAACATCTAGCAAATTTAGTGTTCCTTTCTGAAATACCCTAAAAATAGGTAAGTATATATAAACATTTGAGCAATCAATTTCGTCTCTCCTATTTTTGTATAAATATTAAATTCAATAATAAAGATTATATTAGTTCGATTTGAGAATAACAATATTTATCTTAAGAACGTTATTAGAAGCGATCGGAAAAACGTAATGCATGATGACTTGAAAAATAGACGAATTTACTATTTAAAGTAGTTAGTGAAAAATGTACGTTCGTTAGAGCGAAACGATAACGACTCTACTAAATAGTTACGTATAACATAGTCCCGACGGTCGCGCCCGAGTCCCGGCACTCACTGCACTCACTGTGCTCACTGCGCTCACAGCGGCGCTTACGCGAGCGAGCAGTCGATCTCCACGATGTCCTTGGGCACGTCCACGAACTGGTACACCAGCCGCTGCCCGTCCACCTTCGCGAGGATGCCGCGCTGGTAGTAGTAGCGCAGCGCGCGCCCCATCGTCTCGTAGTTCATGTCCGGTTTGTTCTTGTGCAGGCCCCACAGCCGGGACACGGCTTTTGAGTCCACCAGCTTGAACACGCCCTTCTCGCGGTTCGTCCACTTGATGTAGCGCGGGCAGTACTCGCGGTCCTGGAGGAGCTTGAGGAGGAACTCCCAGAGGTAGGTGGTGGAGCCTTCGCGAGACTTGCGCTTCACGCCAGGGGTGGGCGGGGCGTCGGTGCGCGGCCTCTTTTTGGGCTTGAGCTTGTTGTGATGATGGTGCCGCTGGTAGTCGCCGAAGTCGAACACCGAGTAGGGGATGTCGTCGTGCGGCAGGGGAGGGGGCGCGGGCGCGGCGAAGTGGTGCGCGCCGCCCCCGCCGCCGTAGCCGTAGCCGTAGGCGTCGCGCTCGCCCACTGTGCCCACTGGAATCATTGAAACGGTCACGTCAATTATGTATCCATACTAGCACAAATAACGTAATTAAAACCGAACTATTTTATTACCTACAAATCGTTTAAACACCATTTTGAAAATCATGTTTACAAAATTATTGCTAAAGTAGGGTCACAGAAATCGGCAGCAAAGCTGACTGTAATATTGAGACCGTGTTATTCTTAAAATATAAATAAAATCACAATGTAGGTATAAGCTGAAATGATATCGTATGGAGTGTAACGGAATGTGTTCAAATCCAAACACCAAAACGATTGTCTGATTAGAACATGCACAGTCTCTCACGGGCGGTGGGAGCCCTGCCCAAGACAATATCTATTTGAAAACTAACTTAAATATTTTGGCAACACGTTTCGGCAGAAGTTTACACAGACAAATTCTGACAGCTAAATTATTTAAACCGACAATGCGCTGTCTAAATATAATGCCACATTTTATATGATACATATTATGTATACTGTAAGAAAATAATGATCGTGGTCGTCGTAAGAAACCCGCCATTACCATTCTAGGAAGCAAGGAATGAGTGATAAGTGAGTAGTTAAACACTGATTTTATTACATTATTGTTTATTGAAATTCAATTGCTGCATTGAGCGTTGATGTATGGCACTGTTATTGTACATTTTTCATATGTCGCAATAAATGTCATATATTTTTTAATACTATGTTTCGCTTTGTCCGGATTGAGGGCTGATACTCTGACACGCATTTTGTAGTTTTAATTTTATATTAAAACGTAATGAACGGAATTATCGATATTTTACCATTAGGTAATTTTAGTGTTCGACCGAAACAGATTTTTCAGCCGAAACCGAAACTGAACTTTCGGCCTCGCTCGCGGTTTTGGCTGAAATCAAAACTAAAAACCGGAACTTAATGAAACATATTATATAAAATTTGTACATATTGCATACTGAAATCAAGTGTATTTTAAATTTTGCACGACTCCGATAATGCGAAACATAAAGTGTGCTTTACGATCACAAAAATTTTGTACACATTTATTTGCTTAATCTATTTATACCGACAGTTAAATAGTTATGTGGAATAAAAGGACAATCATTAAAATACGTAACAAATATATTTGAATAGTTGGATGCGAAGAGTTGAACATCGAGCTGTCACGAATCATTGGAGGGTCTGATGATGATAATGTGCCATTTGTCCCGTATTTATAAAATTCGGAACATTAAAAACAGATGCATGTTTATTTATGAAGTCACCACGCGCCCTAAACGGGAAAGGACGAGGCGGGATGACTGTCAGTTTATTCATTCGCAGGAGTATATCTACGCGTTCCCTCATAGTTAAATAAAATTAAATAAATAAAGGTCACACACAGTAACATTAGCATCTACCTACTTAATCGTTTGGATGGTAAATAATGTTAAAATAACAAATAAGGATACATATAATGTAATTCAACAACAATTATGTATAAACACGCAAATCCAAGGAAAATTAAAATCTGAATCGAATATACATAACCTTTTTTATTTGTCGCCTAAGAAATAAAATTCAACAAAATGAAGACCAATACCAAATAATTGTCATTGATATGAAATAAGTAATAACAGAGGTAGAGGTTAAAAAAGAAATAATTATCAAATCACTTTTGTGCAAAACATAACCTTTACTCAATGCGCTTACAGCGCTAAACAGCTGCGAAGCTACGGCGCGGCCGAAAGACTCGCCCATTTTCTGGCCGAAACTGAAACTAAGGCCGAAAATAGGTTTCTTGGCCGAACATGGCCGAAAGCGAAACCGAATTTCCGGTCGGTCACTAGTTAATTTACTGTAAACAAAGAAAATCTATTATAATGTATTACGTTTACTGCTAATTATAAAAAAACGTAACATCACGCCTGTAATCCCCGATGGGGTAGGCAGAGGAGTGTAGTGCACCCCCACATTTCACCAGTTACGTTTAAGTCCCACAATGGAATAGGTGGTGAGCCTATTGACATACACCGGGCACACATCCAGACTCCGAGTCACTAATAAAAATAGAAATTCTAAATTAGAAAAATCCAATAATACCCGAGTCGGAATTTGGACACAGGACCTCCCGATCGGAAGTCGCGCTTGCAACCACTCGACCAACGAGGCAGTCAAGTTATTTTTATTAAATGTTAAGTTGCAAAAGGAAAGGAAAATCTGAACCGTGCCTGTTTCTTGAATATCGTTGTATTATCCCTTACGTTGCCTCCCCGAGAACATCATAAAACGTTTCGTGATTATTTTCACGATCGGCAGTAATAGGTTGTTCGCAAATGATATTCACAACGTGGTGCGCGAGTAAATATATTTTTTATGGGGAATCGTGTCACATATACAGATAAAATATCATATTTAGTGACAGTTTGCGTTAAACCGAGCGATGATAGTCGAAGTGCGTAAATTGTAGAATTAAAAGGCTTTTAATTATGACTACGTTCATTGAAAAGGAACTTATTAGAAACTTGTCTTCCGTCTTAATCCTCAGTGACCGATAGGAATCACTGTAAAGGAAAAAGGTGTTGCCAGATCTATTGTCACGAAAATTAAAAACAGCGCACGCAGGTTGCCAGTCCGTATTCACAATAACAATTATTTTTAAAATACAACATTTAATTTTAATTTTGTTGGGTAGGAAGTAATCTTTTAGTACCAATAATACTTAACCACGTTGGATTCTCGCTTAAAATGTAATAGTTAAAAATATAATTTTTGATAAGAACATTGAAATAGATAAAAGCGCGCTAGTTTGCGTCAACGGCCGCACGGCGCGGAGTCTTCGCCTTGACCCCAATGCGGTGGCCAGTCTCCGGCGACCAGCCATTTTCCTACACCACATGTCACGACGTTTCTCTTTAAAATCCAATTATGCGACATGTTGCACTGCCGGTTGGATATTATCATTCTACATATATTTAACACTATATATTTAACAACTCTACTATGAGAACTGCGAGTTAAGAACTACTAACTACTACTAATATTTGTTACATTTCCACAATAAATAAATGATTTTATGTAGTAAATTTTAATATACGTTCTATAGATTACATTCAAATTCCAATTGTTTCTTTTATTTAAGTTGAGTCACTAAATGTAGGTAGGTATGTTTGGAAATGTGACATGCATGCCTTCTACGACGAAAAGATTATGATGACATCATGTTGGAGGGGGGTGCGGTTACAATTTCGAATTTATATGGAATTAACCATATTCAGTGTGTTACAAGTAAAATTTGTGATGTATTCCATAAGTCGTTGATTGCTCGGCCGTCCGATTGCTTCATGCGATTGTCAGCTGTGAATCCATACGCCGGATAAAAATTTCGTGGAAATGTCATAAAACTGAATCGCGTCCGCATAGCCTGACCCAAAAACATCTGAGAAAACAAGAATAGAGTTGGGGCGCATAATGATTTGAAAACCAGCTAGGTCAATAACGTGATGGTTTCGTTAATTTGGAAATTAGTCTGAATCATTGAGATTTTTATAGCAGGTGGCACTGTCTACAGGAAATGATATTGTTACAGGTACATAATGTAGCACGTTATATTTAGCGAATGTTTGCGAGATAACATATCAGTGACACGCAGTACAAATCATAGAATTATGTTGTTGTATAAAGAATGAGATCGTTTATTTTTTCTTTAAGGTACCGTAAGGGTCCGCTCGCAATGAAAGTATTATTAGCAGTAGAATTGCAACGCAAGCCAGCAAACCTTTATAACAAGGACTAAGTTATAGTCCTGTAATTAATATCTTTTTTTTAATGTATAATCGGAAACTATTCAATTAGCGTATCATAAAAAGTAAACTAAAGGGAAAAGTAACAATTGAATCAGACATTTTCAATCTGCAGACGGGTGGGCTATCTGAATCACACCGAGTTTCGCACTCTGTGATCATTGACCGAACTGGCATACATAATATAAGCATATTATATAACGTATGACGGATACGAATTACTATTATTTTTAGTCTGTGCGCAGTAAACATGGGCGCCATGTACGCGTTCGCGGCCCGCCATTTTCTTTCTAATATTATCTAACTCGCGTATTTTCGCGCGGCTTATCGGCAGGTCGTTCACCTCGTCGACACGTGTGCCGTCCATTTGTCATGTTCGCTTGCCTTTAGTTGCGTAAGGAAACCAACAATAACATAGCATTCCCATGTAAGGTCCGAACGTGGAACAAACACTTTTTTCTAGGAAGGAACTCGATTTGATTTCGGCTTTTCCCCCGCCGACGACATAGAAATGTCAGCATAACAGATAAAAAAATAATGAAATAAAATATTACAGTTATAACTTGCAGGATGACATTGTCATACTGTGTCGCAGGAATTATGGACGTAATTTAAAAAAGTCTACGTGACTGTGTCTACTAGCAACTTGAGCCGTGTTCCGACGTACAATGTGCATATATAACATTTACATTAATTACATGTACTGTAATCTATATGCGCGATATTGCATACTAAAACTCGCTATTGCAGCCATATGACAAGATTTTGGTGTAATAGTAGTACTCAAAACAATAATAATGTACCTAAAATCTTTTATGATCTCAGTATTGTAAATAAATACACAAATCAATTTATAAATAAATAAATCAATTTACAATAAAGGCAGGATCCCGTTTATCTGACTATACTAATCTGGTTAAATAGTTATAAATCTATCATGGAATAAAAAAAACAATATATTGGTTTTGGTTTTTATTACAAAATCAACTTTTTGCAACCTGCAATTAGTTACAATACTTCTTAGCAATAATAGAAACACTCCTACAATCATTTCACTAAACTTAATCGAGTAATATAACTATATCACTAGTTTTGAACCGTATTATAATTATATTCCTAGTAAGATAGTAATGAATCACTTTCGCATAACTATGTTCCGGTATATAATTATATTCCTAGGGATATAAACTACATTATGGTTTTAACTATCTTACTGCGACATAATATACGAGTATATACGAGTAAAATAATTTGTATCTATTATGTATTTGTTATAATACGAGTATATGAGGGCAAACTTGACTAGGTGTTTCTATATTGCGTATTTTATAAAAATAATTGTTGTTAAGTTTGGTAGAAGAACAATATAATACTATTCAAATAAAATTACTACAAGGATTGGATATAATCTTTTGACAACATATAAAAAATATTTTGTTGAATCTGCCTATCCCATTACCGCCATTTGGTTTGTTTATACAGTCGAAGTTAAAATAAAATTTCATACGAAAAACGATTAAATTTTGTCTAAAGAGACAATCATGACCCTTATTGTAAATAATAATTGCACACGGCCGTAAGGGTCTCTCATTTTGTGTCTCAAAGGGGATATTGGGGGGCACTGCAAAAAGGTTATTATCATGTAACGAAGTGTTTCGAAAGGGACGTAGGGTCCGATGGGATTTGACCACCGTCATTAATTGTAACTCGGTCACTTCAGTATTAATAACAATTTAAATACTTAATTTCTGTGAATTAATGATTACTATTATTACATGCCAACATTAAACAATCCACAGAGAAATTGTAATTCTACTGCACAAATCCGAAAAGGGCCCACTTTGACTTAAGACATGCCATATAGTTCCACTGTCTTATGCTTATCGTACTTGAATTAGATTAAAGTCTAAATTGTAATTTTTCAAACGATAAATCACGCGAATTACATCTTTTTATTGCACCAGATCCATTTAAAGATATCTCCGAACAGTTCAGGACTAAGATTAAGACGGCACGTGACGCATTTTTCGTCCCCGTTCATGATTTATGGACGATGTAATCCGTCTCCCGAAGACAATATTAAGTAAAGAGTCTTGTTGTGGAAAAAAATCTTGTCACTAAGATGATAGATAGCGCGGCACCGTGCGTGACAACTGGATTACAGTATGTGACCATATATGGTAACACGATTTACGCGAGTTATGTCGCGAGTCATCCACTGGAGAAGTCGATTCATTGTTGCTATTGTTAAACTGATACATATATACATTTATTTATATAGCAGCAGCAGCAGCAGCTCCTAAGCAACGGAAAACTAATAACTATTCTGCCGCTTAAGTTTTTCGCAACAGCAAGTGGCCTGACGAAGAGTTTACCGCGCTACCTTAGAATCTACACTAAGGAAGTTTCTAGGGATAAAAAATAGCTATTGTATAACCCGTTACTTCACTTCAGCACATTACAACTTTCAAGAAGGGACGAATGCAGATAAGTATTCTTGGTGTAAAAGGATGAAATTGGATAGAAGCCTTTTATTCTTCGAATCCCATTCCATAATACTTAAATCATTTATTGAGAAAAACTTCAAGTTTCGTCAGAAAAGGGTCCTATGAAAATTTGTTGAGATTTTTCTTTTGATGTTTTCACTAAGAATTCTTGTAGGACAATATAAATTAATGAAGCGAACACAATTCCTGGGTCTCCTTCTTGAAAAGGTACGGAGTTAATAATTTATTGTTCACAGAATTTTACACTCGGGCCTTGGAATTTAATGAAAATTGTTAACTCAATATCAAAGAAGAAAAAAAAGCCCCACGATACCTGATTTGAAATGCCATTAATTTCGACAAAAAAAATTAAAACTTTTCCTAACGAAAAAGAGTTGCATGATGACTTGTAATTTATGCTGAAAGATTATCTAAAAACACGTTTAATTATTCAGATTATTGTAATTCGATTTTTTCAAATAAGAAGCGAAAGAAAACCAACTTATAATTACGAACCAAAGGCGTTCCATTTGCAATTCCATTTCGACAATCTCAACTTCTTTGTACGGTTCGAAAATCCTATTAGCCAGTTGGGAGGTGCGTACGTGCAGCGGGCCGGACGTGCGTTGGGTTTCTGTTGTTGTTTTAATGTGATTTGGATAATGGTAAGGGATTATGCAGCGGAAGATCGAAGAGAAGAGGTAGACTAACTAATGAAAAAAATCCAACGTTTGTACTCAGTTTTGCGTTTTGCGTGTACGAGTAGCAGCAGCTACTCGTACACTGCACTTATTAAACGTTTTAATACGTTATTATACAAAACAATTCGCATGTTTTAACTAAATTTTAATAAATACTCTGACTACATGTCATTAGTTCTAATGGTGTTGCTACACTGGAGTTTAAAAATGTTTTAAAACGTTATTTAATATTTACAACACAACGTTTTCTCACTAATTGAAGCATATTATCATATGTTTTCTTATGTTATTATTTTCATATGTTAAGCACTCAGTTGTTTTAGTATTGAAACTGCTGGAATCGAAAGATCTAGGACCGGATGGAGTGGCACCGCTTAGGGGAGGCCTATGTCCAGCAATGGACATCTAAATTTTAATTGTTCGTTATAGGTCTCATGCATTTCTAGTACTACAAATCTTAACTAAGTTCATATATCCTTCCATTATTTAATTGCGTGAAGTGCTTGTAGCTCTAAGGAAAGCGCTCATAGCACTGAAGTGCTTGCAAATTAATAGATGTGTCAAGTATAGTGTGGACATACTCCCTTGGACTGGTGATCGCTAGGGGCCTCGTTTACTACTGTTAGATTACAATCATTCGTCACAGGACTTTGTTTTAACAAATCCAGCGAAAGGCTCGGTCGCTGACCTGTTAGTAGAAGAGGCCCATTGGGTGATTTTTGACCTAAAACGCGTTAAAGCTATATAAATTTGCTAATAAAAAAATTAACAGCAGACAAACAGTGAAACAAATTCAAATTCATTTCCAGTACCTTATAAACGGCTATTCAATACCGTTTAATACAGTAACATTTGCGATGTAAAATTTATGGGAACATAATCTCACATTATGCGTTGCAGCGTCCCTATGTGAGGATAATATCAAGATATATATCGCAGCAGTATTACACTTCGTAGCGCTATTTGTAGCATTTGAACGTTCAACAGAAATAACTCTACCATCGACCATTTTCCAACTCTACGTAATAGTTGCTACAACCTGACTAATGATGTAGTGAATTGGTTGTTAGGGCATACGAAATCCTTTGTTTAGGGTTACACTATCAATTTGTAACTACAACCACTATACTATACCTCATAGACGTAGACTGTATCTCGGGACCAGAATAAGAGCAATCATACCTCCTGCTCGTCGTCAGAGGTGACTTAAAGGAAACTTCTGCTCGGGGTTAGAGTGGGAGTTCGTACCGTTCATGTGGCAATTCCGGGAAGGACTATAGGCATTTTCTAGGCGCGCGTACTACATCCTAGGCTCCATCTCGCTTTCCATCAGGTGGGTATGCAGCTGAAAGCGAGCCTATGACTACATTAAAAAAAGGACGACGGTATGTGTGACCGCATATAGTCGCGGGAATCGGAGGGCTTAGGAAGAGGCACTGTGCTTCTCCCGGGTTTTGGGCCTGTTGGGGGGTTGCGGTAAGAGAACACCGGTATAAGGTAATAAGAATAAGACCCGGTGTTATCCAGGGCTTATAAATACATTTCGACCGTGTAATTATCTTTTCGATAGTATGTCTTTTTATCACGGGCATAATAAT
>DWEC01003599.1:0-10475 GCA_018245735.1 Microceris miodesmiata
AGTGGTCACCGTCGCCTATGGGCACTTGCAACACCCGGGAACTCGCCAATGCTTTGCCGGCTTTGAAGGAGAGCTCTCTTTGCGCTTTTCTTGAAGAACCCCTTGTCATAGTGCTCCGGAAAAACCTCGGATGAACGCTCATTCCACATCATGCAGGTGCGCGGCAAAAAATATCGTGAAGATAGAATAAAAATATATTTTTGGAACATAGAATTATTTTTTTGAAACCTTTTTGATAGACTTTAATGAGACATGGAGCAAATGTCGTCACGGCTCATGGATATCGAAAAGTCATATTATACTAAAGTGGATATAATTCACTTTAAAGCACTTGAACATTTTGGAAACTTCTGTACTCACTACATGAATTTAAAAAAGACTAAAAAACTCTTTAACTTTAAACTTTACTCTCTAACTTTAAAAAACTCAATCAGAATAAAAAGAATAGTGAAAGAAAAATTAAAAAATAAAAGACGTGTGAATAGGCACTTTCTGGGCCAGCGTGCTACATCCTAGACTGCATCTCGCTTTCCATCAAGTGGGATTGCAGCCAACCGCGAGCCTATTTATACATAAAAAAATATAAAAAAAAGAATAATATTTTTCTATTCACAAAGCTCATGATCCTATAATGATTATCCCATGACGGGTTAAGTTCATTATTATCATCATCAGTCCACATGGGCACGACTTCCGGCACCGCCTACCCTGCTGCCGTCGGCAGCCAGGACATTTATCCTTGCCTAAGATAATTACCCGTTAAGTTTAAGGCGACCGGCTGATTGAAATATAGCGTAGCCTAAATAGGCACGGCTAAATGGCCTGGCCGCCGACGGGCAGCAGCGTCGCCGGTGCGAAAAGTCGTGCCCTGCGATCTCCAACCTGCATGCCCAGCGTAGGGATTACGGGCATAAACCCCCTTTTAGGGGAGGCCTATGTCCAGCAGTGGACTAAGATAGGCTGATGATGAAGATGAAGATTAATTCCTAATTTCATTCTTGAAATTTCAGAAGTTTATTTTGATTTACCGCGGAGGCCAGCATTAAATACGTATACAGGTAGCTGCGGCACAATTTGCCGTTATCGTCATCCTATCCTCCTATCATATTTTAGCAGCCCGTTATTAGTGAGAACGGATTTCGCTGGAATATACCGTAAAGACTCCCGAATTTTCAAATTTGCGGGGCTAAATTATATTCACATTCGCTGGCTAGCTATTTTCTAAATTACTAGAAGATTTTGAAATTAACCTAGTACTTTGTACTAAATACTGTTCGTTAATTACCTGTTTTATAATAAATCTATAAATAATTTTTACCAAAAATGTTCGTATTTACATAATAAATGAATATATCATCAAGATTAATATGAGTATGGAGCAGATTATTTTAATAATGCTCACTCCTTCCAATATAAAATACGACTGAATGACTTTCCAATATAAAATACGAGTATCTTTAATAAATGAAATCGGCTCTTATTCCACTGTTGGAACACGGTTTTAACACCATAGTCTGCAAACTGTCCAATTTCGGCTTGGCAGACTTAACACGCCTTAGAGAAAATTGTTTTCTTTAGTAGGTAGCGATTTAAAATTTAATTTTGGCGTAAATTAAGTATGTATTGTCCTCCGAACCAGTGGGATAAAGATCTGCGAAAGGCTGCAGGCAGGTACTGGATGCGACAAACCGTGAACAGGGCGTAATGGCGCTCATTGCGGAAGGCCTATTTCCAACAGTGAACGGAGATAGGCTGAAGATGATAATGATGAAGAATTATAAGAAGTAATATATATTCATACTATTTATATTACTAGTAGCAGTAACATGAAAAAATATGAATTAATTAAGCAATCTTACCAAGAGCAAATTTACAAAAATCTTTACTATGTTGATGTGATCTGTCAAGAATTTATGTAAACAATGATATGTAAAACAACATAAAATATATTTAGATTTTTAAACAGTATTGATCTCTGAAATTGACGAAACTGTACCAAAATTTTAGAATAGCGAGAGAAACTGCTAAGATATTGCAACAACACTATTCGAGAGAGGTTACACACAACGGTGACTCTGGGCTCACGTTTCCTAAAAGCCATCATTGACCCAGAAAAGCGAAGCCATACTTATAAAATGGGACGCGAGAGAGCAGAGCTACACAGGCTTCCTGGCTGCGCTTAATTAGAAATATTGTGGTCCGAATACCTAGTGGGGTTTTGAAAAGACAGATTGGTTCCTCATTCCTTTTGAGGTATTTTGAGGTTCACTCGTATGAAGGTAAGAATGTATTGTTCACTTTGGGTGTCCTATCTAGTTGCAATGTTAATCTGCTAAAGATCACAGGTAGAAGCTGGATGCGCGTTGCCAAGACACAATTGGATTCATTAAAGGATGTCTATGTCCAGCTGTGTATTAAAACGAGCTAAGCGGGATAAAAATGAGGATAAGTGTCGTATCGGGTCTCATAAAGCAATTTCCTGTATCTTCAACACAAATGTCCCCATTTTATTTCTTTATTTGACTTATATATACCGATTCTTATCTTTCTTATATTTTTTTGTACATTTTTAAATATTGTTTCCAGATTTCCAGAACAAAGAACATTATGAAACTTATAAAGGAATTAATTTTAATTAGAAACTATACAAGTACCATTGCTATAATCATTTTGTGTACGCATCTAAATAGACCGCTTAGAAAAGCTTAAAGCAGCCGCGTAATAGGCATCGTAAATTAAATTTTAGAAGTCTAGACTAATTCTTAGCTATAAATTAACTAGGCTATTCTTTGAGAAGATCTGATACTCGCTGTGTTTATTTAGGAGTATACATGTATCAAGTACATACTTGTATATTAACTGCACGCAAGACTGAGAGAAACATACCTATCTATGTCATTTTCTTGGATCCAGTAACCCAATTATTTACTGAAGGTTGTTTACATAAGGTTAAATTTACGAGTTTCATTAAAGTTTTAATCTGAGGTGTTTTCCTCCTTTCGACCCAATACCAAAAGGGATTGACCGCGTATGTTGGGTCAA
This sequence comes from Microceris miodesmiata, assembly GCA_018245735.1. NCBI lineage: Eukaryota > Metazoa > Arthropoda > Insecta > Lepidoptera > Hesperiidae > Microceris > Microceris miodesmiata. Next base: position 3,043 of record DWEC01003599.1, read on the forward strand.
ATTTATTACTTATTTTCCCCCAAAGTGCTGATTTAACGTTTAACTAAGTAGATATAAAAAGTGGTAAGGCAGTAGGTTTCAAATAAGACCTAACATCGCGCCTGTGATCCCCGAAGAGGCAAGCAGAATAGTTTAATATACTCCCAGTATTTAACTTTCAAATATTTAGACAAAAAACTAAAAAACTGTAGAACCAAAACTTAAAAAGCAAGATAGCTTATGTCTGGGTTTTACCAAGTCACCTCCTATCCTAGCTTAACAATATCAAGAAAACGTATCGCTGAGTGGAAAATCTACATAAGACCATCGATCAGCCTGACCACATCCCGGGTTGGGTGTGCGGCAATAAATACAGGAAGGAACGGTCGCGTCATGGACCGATGTTAGATGGATAAATATTGCGTGCGTATAGTGGAGATATTTCATCCCGATTGTGTGAAAGTAACCCTAGCTTTGCATGCCATTTTCGACCTTAATACACGCGGATAAACATAGCTTTACCCTAATGTACTACATATTAGAATATAGCGCGGGTGAAATTGAGATATTTCTATGTGTTTGTTTGAAAGGGATTTCTGTTTGTTTTTTCTATTTTATTTCTTCTTTTAGTCAAAATCGACACACACTATTATTTATAGTATGAGTTTAAATTATATTATGTAGAAGTGAATGGTTTATTATGGTTTCCAAAATTTGCCAGTAGATACTTGTTGTGTATTGAGAAAAATTACATTACGATTGCTTGTAACAGTTACACATGTTGTAGGCCATTTTCGACTCTATGTACTTACCATATTTCTCTCTCAAAAGTTGCAAATTCTGTCAAAGTTGGAAACTTTTAGGACGAATACTGATCGCGAGGATCAAAGTTGTTCCCTTTCCATTGTAGCTAAATTCTCTTTGAGTTTGAAATTCCATTTCCAAATGTACATAACATATGTGTACATGGATTCTGTATCAATGTTTCAAAATAAGTAATTGATAATTCTTTATGTAATATATAAGGAAAAAACCATATTATGTACAAAAGTAATTTAATTTGCGTATTTTTGTACCTTTTCAATTATATTTTGCTCAAAGGGCTATTAACTTACCCATGAAAATTATTAATTTCTGAGCCGGGTTTAGGGAATCGCAATTTCTTTTGAGTTCCTTGGAAAATTCAACGGGAATTAATTAAAATGTGTAAGTAAGTATTGTATTGGAAGAAGTTCCAGATTAATTTCAAATGTCGAATTTCATTTCTCCGTGTTCAGGGGTGAGTGGTTTTTTACATACACAGTCGTCTTAATCAGAAAAATATTCTCAAATGTAAATGTAAATGTTCTCGTGCAAGTCATAAGCAACATATATAGTAAAGAAACTCCAGGAAGGAAGAAACTCGAGTTAATAGTGACCTTATATTTTTTATCTCCTTTGTTTTTGATTCGACAATCCGAGTTTTACTATTCAGATGTCTTCAGTATGTTTATTTTTAATGCTTTCATTGTACCAATATTATGAAACTTCTTACAATTATAAACCTCCTTTTGGGGAGGCCTATATCCAGCAGTAGACTGAGATAGGCTGATGATGATGATGATGAATCAGACACTCCAATTTTATTTATTTCTATACATATTTCTCATTCACTTTCATTCATCGTTATTTCTTCTGCTTTAGCTATGGAGTTAGCTCCTTATCTATCCTGCAAACGACCGATTCCCATGGGAACGTTACCATAAAGCTTACCACCACCATTATCATTGGTACAGCCACTTTTACCACTTTGTGAGTCATTGAAAAGTCAGTTTGGATTCGCGCCCGCGCCCGCTCCATAGATTTTGACGAGGCAATACAGTTTGCCAACATGATGTACCAACTATAAAGTTAATGGCGGGTGAAGCGATTTGTTTTCTATTCTGGAGATAAACGGAAAATATGTGAATATTCCCCTAGCGACTCTTTGGAGCTCTGCTTCATCGAGCCGGGTGGAGCGAAGAAAGGAGTTATAACTGAAAAGTAAAGAGTATGCATTTCTATCATTGTGCTATTTTCAGTCCGTACCAGAAGAGAAGATACGCCTCCCCTTGTTAACTTCCATTATAATTTCCTTTTGGTTTTCCGTGTGTATCAACTGCTCTATGTTGGTATGCTCTATAGGTAAGCTGAGATTAGCAGTTTCCGTACGGTTTCTTTATCACATGATAGCTAGCGTTTGGCCGCGATCCCGCATTATGTAAAGCGCGAATTCATCATAAGATAGGGGGAACGCATGCTTAGGAAGAGCCTATTCACCCTTGTTTTGAAGACACCTAAGGTTTATGTGGCTGAAAACTCAGTCACCGGCAGGGTGTTCCATTTATTGGCCGTCTGGATAAGAAAAGTGGAAACAAACCGTTTCGTTTCCGTAGGAATGTCCACAGATAAGGATGGTAAGCTGCCTTGCGTCTAGATGTTCTACATGACGTACGAACAAAAACAATCGGAATGGATTCATCAAGCCACAGCTATTTTCTTAATGACAAGAATTGAAGCCTTATGACTAAATCATTTAATTATCGAAACTCTATCACTTATCGCTTATAAGCTCTTGGTGGTGAAAACCAGTTCAATTGCAAAGTCAAAGAAAGGGGTTCCTTCGCATTTTGCGTTTTTACACAGTGATACTTTACGTGGAAGCTGTTCCGAAGAAAAATTGAACTGAAACGCTGGATTCCACGTTTTTGACAGTTTAAATTTGTTTCTTCTGTATAAGTTTTCAATTGTCCGAAAACATCTGTTTCCTTTGGAGTAACTTTACTTCCTTAATTATCGCTCTAAAGAAAATTATGTAATTATTATTAAATTATTATTATTATTATTATTACCAAATTATTAATTATGTAACTTAGGCATTTTAAACTGGTTTATTGAAACCATCGTTAATTAGAATCAGTATATGAATATTTATGAAATTTAAGCACATCTCCCTATTAGAAATCTTAAACAGAATAACGAAAATAAAATCATTATTAGTTAGTTAGTTTCTTAGTTATTAAAATTTTTGCTTTTGTAATAGTTGATAGATAAATTAATTATCGGAAACTAAACATTTAATAAAACCTATTGCTATGCTACACAAATAGTTTAGATAGTAGAATATGTATACGGTTCCCTAGGGATGGGTGGGGGTGCCCCACAATCGCTACGCGTGTTCTACCAACTATTTTGAAAACTATTTGTATATCGGTCTGCAAATGTAGTTGGCGAATGCTCGCGAGCATACATAATCATCTCGTGCCTTTACCAATGAAGAGTCTGTGACCTACTCTGAGTAGGGTGACCACATTAACACTAAATGGACAAAGTACTGGCCATCCGAACATGTTGAGGTCAGTTATAAATGTCATCCACAGATTATCAACCACTTTCCTCGCAAAATATCCTGGCAACCATTTCGGTCTTGCGAAGTTTTTGACTATAATAATCAAGACATTTTGAATTTCGTAGCACTCTACATTTATACACAATTGTACCACGACTTCTCATGCAAAACCTTCATAAAATCAATCCGTTAAAGCGCACTCGCTCAGGAACAGTACAGAGAGCCTCTAGTACAGGGAGTACAGGGTACTAGCCGAGTACAGGGAGCCTCTCATATTATACCAGCTACTATATACGAAGCACTTAAAATAATACCATCCGTTCGTCTCAGGTGGTTTAGCAATAAATTGGGCAAATAACGTATGTACAAGATGGGCAAACAGTGAAGCGTTCAAAATGTCGCTGATACATGAATGAATTCGTCTTAATAATATATCGTTCTACCTATCTGTACATCTGCATTTCAGATTCTTCAATCTCTTTTTAATTATTGGACGAAGATTTTTAAGTTGTGAGTCGGCTTATGAGAATGCCACGTTGATTTTGTTGAGTGTTTCTGTGTTTGTTGTGTTTTTCAACATACAATACAATACAGACACTATCGTATACCCTATAAAATACAAAGTACAGAATAACAAAGACTAGACAGGACTGGCTGAAAACCAGCGCTGCACGGGAGCCCAGCCCTGCGTCAGCAAAAGCTGAGCCAGGCCCTATTGCCATTTAAAAAAATATAATGTATAAAAATTAAAAAAAATAACAATCGGCCCATTATAATTCCACTGTTGGAATACGGGTCTCCTGTCACATTGAGAGGGTTAAGGCCATAGGCTGCCACGCTGGACAAGTGCAGGTCGGCAGACTTCACACACCTTAGATATATTTTTTTAATAAATTCTAAGGCGTTTCCTCACGATGTTTTCATTCACCGTCAGCAAGTGATATTTAAATTTAAAACGCACTTTTGTAAAGAGGGGCGCGCCATGGATTTGAACCCACCACCCCCGGGGTGAGGGACTGAATTCTTAACCACTAGGCTATCATTGCTTAAATTTAATGTATATAATGTATAAATTTAATGTGGCAATGAACAGATTTTATCATTATTTCATTATTATTATTATATGGTATCCGAATTGTAACGATTCTATAGAGAACAAAAATCAGCGACGAAGCTCAAAGGATTAGCACCCTGAGGGAGCAATGGGCTAATCATAACTGCGGTACTGATAACCGGTGAAGTAAACGATTTCTGAAATGGGATGCGCGGCTCGACAAAGGTATTGTAGGACGCCCTTTGGCTACATGGGGCGAGGTTCTACTAAAGATTGAAGGCAAACGATAGATGCGTCGAACTGAGGAGAGATGAGATCCTTAGGATATGCCTAAGTCCAGCAGTGGACTGGGGGCTGATTATGATGACGAGGATATATAATTTTACGTAACTTTACGCCTGTAACCCCCGAAGAGATAGGCATGCAGAACCCTCACGTTTCACCAGTTACGTTTACGTCCCACTATGGAATAGGTGGTGAGTAAATATAATTTGAAAAACGGTATATAATTTTGAAAACGCAAAAAAAATGTCATAGGTTGCGTGCTAATCCGCAGACATCGTAAGACACACACAGATATTTAATGGATGTCTGGAGTCAGTCAATCAGAATTAATGAAGTCCAAATTAACAAGAATAATATATCCGAATTATATTTGGGACAAAGAATTTCACGGACCTTAAGAGATTTAATATTTATAACAGTTATCAAAACAAGTACGTCATAAAGTATGGTACGAAAACTTACTTGAAAATATATCCTCTGGCATATAACATATCGTAGACGCCACGCCATATAAAATATACTTAAAATATTAATGTACGTTTGTCTCAGGTGGTCTAGTAATAAAACGTGCGAGTCGAACAAACAGCGTCGTAAGACACATCATGAAAGTTTCTCAACGCATTTGTACCAAGTTTTTGTTACCATGATGTTAGAACAGCGAATTGAATTTTGAGTAAAACGGAAGGGAATAAAAAGTCTAATCATACAGTTAATCGTAAATCGATTTTCTATGACAGTTTCCAACTGTTACATAAATTATCCGATTGAAATAAACGCTAATACACGCTAATACACGCGCATGTATTGGACGGTTTGGAGATATCCAACCTTTACTTTAATCGAATAGTTTAAATAAATATCATTATTAATTTAACAGTTTTAATGGCGTAAGTTTTTAAAAATTGCAATTATAATTTCAATTTGCTTCTCCTTGAATGGCTGTGATGCAATAAAGGAAAATAACACAGACACAAGCGCGCAATTTTATAAATAAAAATGGCGCCAGAACTTGATTTCCGGCACACCGGAATCGAAACTATATACTAATTAAGCCATAACCATTTTGCCTTGAAGGATATTCCAATTTTATTTTATCCACCGTACAAGTAACATGATATTTTTAACTTTAACACTACGTTTCCCCATAGATAATAAACTTTCTACCTTTTACAGACTTAAGTTATAGTTGGGCCAATCCGACCGTCATATCAAGCCATTTCATCCTATCAACTACAAAAGGAGTTATCCTTTTAACCCTCTAAGTATAACCGAACTTCCTATCTCGACCGAAAAATACGCGCAGATCCAAAAATTTTCCCAGATATGCCCTATTTTGTAGAATGACAATGAGATTTATAGAAACAGGACTGTTTTCTTCCATATGTCAATCAAAATTCCTACTATTATTTTTTTATTATTCGATTTATAATAAAACTACTGATAAATAGCTATTTATTTTCACAGAACAACAATAAACGTCCTAACATGAGAACATTGAAATAATAATGACATCATAGTAAAACCAAAGGTGTCTCTAAATAGTGGATATTTCGGCTTCATGTGGCTATTTACGGGTTAACGCGTAGCCTTATTGGAATAAAACCCATGGCCCTAATAAAAATATATATGACGTACAAATATTGTAACGACAATTGTTATTAGGTGTATTTAACAGTGGGATATGTTCCGCCATTAATGTGTCACACTGTTCAACCCTAATCATCATCATCATCTGCCTATCTCAGTCCGCTGCTGGACATAGGTCTCCCCAAAAGGGGGTTTTTGCAAGTAATCTCCACGTTAGGCATGCGGGTTGGCAATCGCTGAAAATGAGGATCATCAAATATAAAATGTTTATTCCAGATAATAAATATCCAAGTAGGAAACGAATACTATGTATAAGCAAAATCAAAACAGGGAAAATGCGGTACCTCTTTGCATTCAAGTTAATACAGTTTTCGCTGTTGTTTAGAATTTAAACCTATATAGTGTATTGCTATGCTTCTAAACATCTAAGCAAAGGCTGAAATGAATATTATTATAGTGATTGTATGAATAATCGACAATGCAGATCTTATTTTAATATAAATTGCATTAACAAACAAAGATAGGACCATAAATGTACAGACCAAAAGCATTTCGCAGCTCTTCGCACTCCAGCACTAATAAAAAGTTGGTGATAACACAAACTATAAAAACGAGTATACATATATGCAGCTACGTGGCCACCCTATCTATCGGGCCAACATCGGCGGAGAGTAACAATTCGGAAGTCGATTTAACTTGGGCCTTTTTCCTACAATCTCCGCCACTCGCCGCTCCCAGTCAGAATTTATTTCCCATATCTGGAAAACAAAGCGCTCCCCTTCGCGGACCAATTGCGAATTTCTCGAGCAACTGCGCCCTAAGAAACTTTCGATTGTTTCGAAATAAGTGAATCCCGAAACGGGTACAGAGTGTTCGGGTCATCTTTATGCCACTGTATTTTGGGAATGTTGATATAAGTTTTTAATGATTTTTTTAAATGGGAAAAAACAAATCGAAACAACTAATATAACTTACATGTTAAATTTAACCTGCACGTGGTGCACCCTGCTATAACAGACGAAGCTCTGGCGACAGGCGAAAAGCTGTGCACTGCGATCTCCAACCTGCATGTCCAGCGTGGAGATTACGGGCATAAACCCCTTTTTGGGGAGACCTATGTCCAGCAGTGGACTAAGATAGGCTAATGATGATCTAAATTTG
>DWEC01003600.1:0-10474 GCA_018245735.1 Microceris miodesmiata
AGATTTATAAATTAGTTCGCCAAAGAAGTTTCACTTCTGACATGTGTACTTTGTACGCACGCATGTTTTTTGTTTAAATTACATAAAACATATTCAATTTCTTAAAAGGGCTGGTGATGATTATAATGACGAAGCTACCCTTAGCGTTAAAGGTACAGGAGACGTATTTGACACTATAGGCGTTCTCAGTTATTCAATCTTTTACCTAAATAAATAGGAATGTTTGTTAACAAATTTCCCTGGCCGATAAACTTTACTGAAACTTTTTACGGTTTCAAATTGAAACACGTGAGGTTTCGCTTTTTTAATTCAGTTAGGAAAGTGTACATTTTTCCCGAAAAAATATTCCCGTAAAATTCTATCTTCGCATGAAGCCCATTTGTCTCAATGATAACATAATAATCATACGGTTATGAAGGTTTGGCAGAATGGGTTCTGACTCGGGTGTGACGAGATTAATGTTTATGTGTGGCGATAAGAGTAATTTTATAATAATGGGGATTTCGCTTTTTATAACGTTGATTAAATTGTATGGATTGTCAATTTAAGCAACTTTTTGTGTCCGTTCGTATGAAGCCTTCGTGAACTTTTTAAAGCTACGTTTTAAGAACTTCATTTTGTAGTACAGTTTAAAGGCGTTTTAGACGATCATTAAAGCCACCAATTGCCATTAACGGTTGACAACTGGAATATACTTAACGCGCTGACCAAAACATAGGAACGCTCGACAACTTTGTCACAAGGGGCCGCTCATTCCAAAACTAACTAGAACCGACATTGTTCAACTTTATAGTTCGTTCGTAAACTGCTACCACCACGGGGCTCAGAGATTCAAATACGTATATTTTATTCGTGGATAAACTCAAATAAATTCCTGTTTAAAACGTAACATCACGCCTGTAATCCCCAAAGAGGTAGGCAGAGGAGTGCAGTTTATTCTCACTTTTCACCACTTGCGTTATGCATCCTACAATAGAGTAGGGGGAGAGTCTATTGCTGTACACCGGGCACAAACCTCGACTCCAAGTTATTACAAAAATTTCAAGTTAGATAAATGTATTAGTTATTCTTCCGACCCAGGGATCGAACCTAGGATTGCAGTAGCGATGGCAAGTACTCCACCAACGAGGCAATAAATCCTATTTAAATATATATTACTTTTATATTACATTTAATTGAAATACTTAAGTTTGGTAGGTTCATAGAACATTTTATTTTATAAGATATAAGATAAATAAAGATTTATAAGTACTTGATCCGACGGTAGCTCACAGAGACGGACGGTTTGGCATTTATTTAAAATAATTCACGTTCGACATTTTTGAGCACTGTCAGATTGGAATTTAATTATTTTATTTTTCACTGTGATCACGTATTGACGTGGCTTTTTGTAGGCTTCATGCGTTTTGTAACCCTACGCTACTCTTTTAACGAAGTATAATATCATCCTGTCCTTTTTAACATATTTATAATTACATTAGATTAAACAAGCTTGCAGGTTATATTTTTACATTGAGCTGGACAAATATCGGTAAAATATAGAGTTCACAAAAGAGCTGTCATCATTGCTGGTGTTGTAAAAGAAAAAAAATGGTGATAAGGATAAGAACATGACTGTTTTATATGGAAATTTCCGTAACACACCTTAATTTCCTGTAAAGTAGCTCTTTTGGCCGGGTCTTTGTCTAGCATTCTGGCGAGGAGGTGCTTGAGCTCTTTGGACAGATGAGGCCTGGGCGGGAAACTTAAGGCCTCGCCTAGGACGCAGCGCTGCAGCTCATTGGCGGAGGGCGCAGACCAGGGCACGCGGCCCGTCACCATGGCGTATAGCGTCACGCCTAGTGACCAAATGTCGGCTGCCTGGAGGAAAATAAAAGGTCATGGTAATTAAAAAAAACAAATCATGTTCGCGATTTTGCTCGATAATTTCTTTTCCTGAAAGACTAAGGTATTTTAAAATGGTGCACAATGCATTATTACTATGATATTGTCACGTCAGGTCCCTTCCAGGGTACGCAGAAGGCACTGAATGCCAAATACCTCTATCCTTACAAATCTGAGGGGCTTCTTCTACATTCAAACATCTTAAGCATTTTCGCAATCTCTAATGTCCAAAAACATAGATGGCTGCAAGTCTCATGAAGATGACTTAAAAATAAACTTTAAAACAGTCAGACTTCAAATATTTATATTGCCACATGCGAGCAAAGAAATTATAAGCCCCTTCATCATCCCTCGCACATCCACAAGCTATTAGCAAGTTGCGCAGCGTGCGAGCGTATGTTGGTAAACAAATTAGCGTAAAGTAATTAGAAGTTTAAGTAAGTTAAAAGTAATTGCCAGACATTCGGTATGTGGGAATGCGATTTATGATAAAGCTGAATAATTAGGACTGACGAGATATTTCCAGATTACATATCATTCGCAGTGACGGTAAAGAAAAACTCTGGTTGATGAGCGGTCCGAAAAAGGTCAGGTCTCCGAAAAAGCGTGCGTGGAAAGACTTTGATGTAGGGAGACGTACCATTTTAGGTCTGTAAGGATAGAGATACTTGGTACTTGGTGTTCACTGCCTACCCCATAGTGATCTGGTGTTGTGACATAATATTGGATTTTGAGATTGTATTCAAGTTGAAGATGGAACATTTTTTAGGAGTCTTAAGACGCGCAAAATCTGTATATAGTAGAGTCCTATTTACAGGTTCTATTATAACCCTAACAATTTGTCAATCAGCATTTCAACATTATTATCACATATTACAACTACGCATATTTTTCTTTATTCGATTACTTATAAATTCACTGATTTGCAATATTAATATTATTACGACTTACACCTCGCAGTGTAGACGATTACACTAAAAACTTGGATTTGGGAACCTGTGTGTTTCTGTAGTCGTGTGGAAATTAAAGTCCCATATTTTGTGTTAACAAAATCGACTTTTTATTAAATCGACACCCGAGGTAATGCTGACCGCCTCACAATAGTTCGTCTAAAAGCATCGTTCATGTTTATGGACCTACAGTGTAATTGGGTTACCCTTTTCCAGGCCGCGATGAGCTTCAAGTCAAGTTTTAACGGTTATAGTTGCTGAACTTAAATAATAGAACTAAATATGCCAGCCCTATCTCCGAACTGGAACTGAATGTTTATTGCCTTGTAGTTTGTTGTGGACAGACAGAAACATACATCGAGTATTATTATGTAAATTAACTTAAGAAAATGTGAAAGAAATCTCCTGAGAAAAATTTGCACCATATGGAGTCGTCCATAGTCTAAGACACACAAAGTTTGCTAACCTGCCAGACTGCGTTGACCCTTCTCATTCTCACAGGAGAGCTCTGTCCAGCAGTAGATCGGTATAAAGGGGTTGACGATGATGATGATGAATCGTAAGAAAATTTTACTCTTAGAACATTGTACACGATAGCTGATTAAAGTTTGTTGTAAATTATTTTTGGCGGGTGCTATTATCTAGCTATACGAGTATTATAATAATAACTCATCACCAGTCTATCTCAATCCACTGCTAGACATAGGCCTCCCTCAAAAAGGGGTTTATGCCCGTAATCTCCACGCTGGGCATGCGGGTTGGAAATCGCAAGGCACAGCTTTTCGCACCGCCGACGCTGCTGCCCGTCGGTGGCCAGGACATTTAGCCGTGCCTATTTAGGCTGCTCTATACCGCAATCAGCCGGTCGCCAGAGAACTATATTACTCCAATTAATTTTTATACTTGTAGAAAAATGACTTCTATTTCATAAATATTGAAAATGTTAAAAGTAAGTAAGTAAGTATGAAAAAATTTATAAGTTTTCAGCAATACGGAAACTCCAATAATGAAGCATTAGTTGATGAACTCTGAGCGCCGAGCGCTTTAGGCTATCACGATAAATCTGGACCAGATAACGTGTCATCTTAAAATAACCCAGTATCTGATCCGGCACCGAACTGATCAATAATACTCCCAGGGACTTGTTTTACGACTCTTACCGTATTCTCAATTTAAAATAATGTAACACCTTATATCGCTATTATTTTGATAACCTAATAAATCAGATCGCTAAAAATATTTTTTGAGTAACTATCTATATGTTGTTGATTGAAATCCTGGAAATTGGCCTGTCTGTATGAACACGCTATGTATGTTTTAAATATTTGGAAGTCGGTGCTCCCTGCCTACTCCTTAAGGGACCTGGCGTGATGATGTAACAATAATATATCGATCATGTAGGTGTCCTTACCTCTCCGCTATATCTTTCAGTGGGGGCGGCTGCCTCTGGGGCTCTAAAGGCTGGAGTGCCAACTGCCCCTGACAGCCTGCCCGCCCCCGCCAGCTCGCCACACGCGCCCAGGTCCGCCAGCTGCACCCGCCCTTCCCCCAGCAGCAAGTTCGCAGGCTTGATATCTCTATGAGCAATGCGTTGGTAATGCACTGGGAAATAAAACTGTATTATATTAATGGTTTATTTGCATTTAGAATTTTTTATACACAAGTGATTATGTGGGAATTCTGAGTAAAATTTTACATTACATGACATGAACTGTTAGTACTGCGAAAAACGTTGCAGGACCTAAACTATTTTTTTCTGTTGTTTTAATAATAGAAAGCAGGGACGGATTGGAGTCCGGTTAATCGGATGGTGTGTGATCAGGCGGGGATGGGTGTCCGGCTAGTGAGAATGAAAACGTAGTAAATCGTTGTTTTGGGGTTTTAGCTTGAAAATCCTGATAATTCATATTTACGGAATTCCGAAAAAACATTTATCGTCTTATTGTAAACAAAATACCGTTCACAATAAAACGGGTGGACGAGGAGAGCGCGTAGAACACTCATATACCTACATATGTATGTGCATAAACGGAATATTTTTTTAGCGGCCGCCATTAGCTTGAGGTGAAGCGTGTCGAGGGAGCGCTTGGCTCACTCTCCAAATATAATTCCGAGTTTTCTCCTCACCTCAAAGCCTGCGCTTAATTTCATGTTTGCTGGACGTCCCGACCCGCATCAGTGTCGCGTTTGATACGCCCGTTTTGTACTTCCATATTTAAAAAGGAAAGGCCATCTGTTTAAACACAGTTACATACTAATTTGATGTATTTGGATACGGATCAAATACAATTTCATTAGCTTTTATGCATAAAGACCACTCATGCTGACCCGTTGCGACATTATTATTATTACTGTTATTATTATGTTAGTTCTTACAAAGAGCACGGAGCATTGAAAGTCTGTATCTTTACAGAACTGACTCGCTTCTACTATTATATATGAATCACTTTGTAATAAAACTCACATTACGATAATGCGCTTTATTTAATATTTATCACAGGGTACTTTGAAAACATGTTTCAATTCTGGCATAGAGCAGAGAATGTCAAGCGAATTTTAGCTTCACATTTGTGTGAGTTTTTATAACAAAGAATGGCATCCAAAACTGGTCTCATACTCGAACGTTACTCGGTCGTAAATTATTTAGATAAATATTATTTAAATAATGCCCATAAAAATATTATGCTTAATTCTTCCATCAATGTAATACGCGTACATGTAGAAACTAGGCAAACTTGCAACTACTCCAAGAAAATGCAAAACAGAATAAGCTACAATAGTTCGCTACAGTTTTACGGACTTGCGGCATCGCATGCGATGAGCGAATATTTTTTTTATATTACAAAATTACTCGCATGTTGGTTTGCAAGCTCATTTTATTTCGCACGTGCACAATGTCGATTGAGTTTTTATCTGAGATTATCCCCAAGGTCTATAACATGGGGTCCATAGAAATGCCGCAAAGTGAGCTTTCCTTCAAAACCGGAGCAACACGTTATTGTTGACAACTCCTCTGGTGTTGCAAATATCTATAGGCGGCGGTGACCACTTACTGTCAGGTGGCCCGTCTACCTCTTTACTAGGCTAAATAAATAAAAGACGAACGATATTACGTTGCGCATTTTAGTACGCTGACTTAAGCCGTATTGTGTGCTATGGAGGACTGTATTAGTTTTTAACACACGACAGCTACATTTTTTTTCCTTAGCTTTTTAATGTTTTTCTTTCCTATTTCCTAGTTTCTCGCATGAACTAAGAAGACTAGTTCATAAACTGTGTTACGAGCATTCGTTGTGCATCAAAACTGAAGTAACTACGTACTTAGAAATTCCGTGCGGTGCCCACGGTTATAAAACATTGTTAAAAGTAATTATCAAGTGCACGTGGATTTCTGCTTCCCAGTTATAAACGGATTTTTATGTAGAGTAGAATTTTAATAGGGATACTTTTTTATTGCAGACCATATTAAAAAATAATATAATGACTAATGGGGGTGTTAAAAGTCTTTGAAACCGGCATGCACGTTTGAAGAGAGTGATGATTGTCGGAGAAATACATCAGGTCTGTGTGTCTGTAAGTTTAGGGTTCTCTACCTATTCTGTAAATCATCATCATCATCATCAGCCTATTCCCGTCCACTGCTGCCTTTCCAATGGCACGCCACTGAGCTCGATCTTCAGCTCTTCTGTACATGACTTGGCATAATAATATACTTTAAGAAGGTATGTGTACCGATGTAATCTGCGTCAGTAGACTGATTTTACGGATTTCGCTGATTGGTAAGGGCTGATTAGGCTTCGCAAAAACCTGGTTCCATGTTTAACAAAAGCAAATACCCTTTCAGAAGGTTACAAAACGCTTACTAAGGGGTTTGTTCGAACAAGCGACATTGCCCAAAGTATTTCTGCGGGTGAAAAACAAATCTTGCATTATCATGTCATGTTTTAAGGGATGTAGCTGGGATATACTCAGACACCTGATGTTCTGATTCAATTAAGTGCGATGGCGATACATCTAAAAAGATTCTACGATAGCTGTTAGGTTACATTTCAGGTAATTAAGCTACAGGATATATTATTATATGCTCTATATGTCTGTAGCTAATTTTATAATACATTAACAGAAAAAAACTCACAATATTCGACGCCCAGGACGGTGTCTCTGAAGTACTTTCTTGCCACTTCTTCAGTCAAGGGGTTGTCAGTCGGAATGTCTATCACAGGGCCGCCTTCCAGCAGCTGGAAAACTAGATACAATTGGTCTTCTGCTGGGTCGTCTAAGACCTGAAAAAAGGTTAACGTTTAAATATATAAACAAAAAAAATATTTAGAAGTTCTCTTTACGGTTAAATTTCGTAAAGGGGTTCTGAGGTAGAATTCTAGAGATGTGTTTTACGATCTTATAAGCATTTTTAAAATCTTAAATTTTTAATAAATATGACGTTAAAAGAAAAGCATACATATTCTTAGCAAATTGTTTCTTAAAGAAAACCCTGCAAACATGTTGTTATATATTTTTTTATAAATGTGAATAAATGTTTGTCGCTTCAGGTACCCGAGGCAGAATCACATGCAGACGAAGAACGATAGTCACAAAACATGTAAATATTGGGAATGCCTTTGGGCAATGCCAAACGTCACGTAATGCACTATGATCCAGGTGCAGTAATGCAAGAAAGCTAGCACTGAAAACTTTTAAAGAAGAAAGTTTCAAAAAAGAAATGTAAATAACCACTCCGGGAACACACGTCACAATAAAAAAGCTTTCAGGTACTAGGTATTCTTTGAACTTTAAAAGCTCATAGCATTTTCCTTGTGAGTATAAAAGTTAAGAAATATAATAATTCTTTAAGCAAATTCCACCTTTCCATAGCATGAAATATACCCGACCAAAATTCATCAAGGAATAAAAATACAATTATTATTGGTTGAGTGTAGCGGTATCTGGAGACCTATAATGTAACTTGGGCCTTTCAGCCCATCGTTACTAAAATTTTTTTTTTTTAAAGTATACGGAATTCTGATCCCACATAATCTCATTCTTTCTAATAGTTTTTATTATTGTTTAGGGTTGATTTATAAATTTATCTGCCATATATAAGACAAACCTCAACTAATTTAACTACGTTAGGATGGTCCAACTTCTTGAGCACAGCAATCTCTCTATACACCCTTTGCAAGGGATCTGGCGGTGGTCCCGGTCCCGGTCTCCTTGGGGGTGTTCTTCCAAAGAGGCCTGCACGTCTCATCAGCTTCCGTTTGGACAAGATTTTCATGGCCTGTAAAAGTATGGCTGATTTCAATTTTATTCACTTCTCTTTATTTATATGACGTGTAATAAGATTAAGAAAGGAAAAATTCTTCGGACCATGGTCGCGTAGTTGTTAATTGTATCGTTTTTATAATAAGATGATTTCAATAATTGGTTAATCTTACGTAATGCGTGTCATCCTCTTCATTGTACGCCAATTTGACGATACCGTACGAACCCTGAAAAAAACAACGATTAGCTGTTCCCTTTCTCGTTATTCTTAGATGTTCAAACATTCTTATTTGTATGTTCATGAAAGTCTGTTATCATTACTGGTCCTGCTAATATGTGAGCAGGTGATTATTTGAGAGTTGTTTCCAATTTGTCCTATTATTATGCACAGTTCATAATCAGTGTTTTAGCTGATTCATAGATATAAAAAATAAATGCGTTTTACGCTGCCATTTTTTTAGTGAAAACTAAATTTTTAAAAGGGCCGTTCAGAATTTCATAAAGTTATTGCCGAGGAAATGTTTGCTGAAAGAATTTTATAAAGATTCTAATATTATGTAGGGTCATAAATTCCCATGGGGAGATAAAGAGCTTTCGTCGTCGTAACGGCACCTAACGAGCTTCGAATTAATGCAGAGGGACATTGATAACTTGTGAATATGGATTGCTGTGGACTTTATACAGGTGCCATGCAGTTTGGTTACGATTTTGCTATACATATACATAAGAGTTATATTCATATTCTATTCTCACCTGGCCAATAGGTTCCAGCAACCTATACTGATTTAACTGGACGTATCCGGCAGCTTGTGCTAGTGATATCCGGCGGGACTCTCTGGGTATCCGTCTCGCTCTCGGCGATCCCTGGCCACTGCACTCCGCGGATTTTGCTGCATGCGATTTGATGAGGGTAGACCTGTCGCCCGTGAGTGTGGATAGCCTGTGAACAATTTTAAGGTATAAATAGGTGATAACGAAAGACAAGTACCACTTAATTATGAGACAGTTACTGTTCCATTGTTGGATTTCAACAATGCTCGAGGGAAACTAACGCTATATTGCTTTAAAAAGTAAATTTATATCTTTTTAGACATTTGAGTTTAAATTACACTCAAGTTTCTCTCCATGGCGCTCTACTGAGATTTAGAGCTCGCCTTAGATTAAATTAGTCTTAGTTAACATTTTAATTGAAATTAAACTATTTGCATCCGAGTTTCAATCTAAAATGTAGGCCATCAGAAAAAAAGCTGACTATTAAAAGCGGTACACTTATTGCACTTCATTCATGTTATTTCTGAAAACAAGCTATGAGCATCTCTTTTATTCTGTAGATTTCGTGGCATGGAAGTGTCGTGCATTTAGCCGAGTTGCACGAAATTCGTGGCGTGCAACTTATTGCTTATTTAGGCACTAAATTCGTGTTGTGTGCTTTTCGAATCCTCATCATCAACACTTTTATCGCTCTACTGTTGGACACGCCTCTCCACGTATCATGTGAAGGGTTAATAAGGTCATAGTTTAAAAATTTGACCAAGTGTTATATTTTGTTACTTGTATAAGTTTATGTAGGTACGACAATATTACACATATTTCTTCAACAAACAGTCATATTATTTAAAAGAAACAGAATTTGTAACTTCTTATAAAATATTCGTAGCTCCGTTCGAAAACAATTGTAGTTTTCCAATCTTAGAAAACTTTGTACTTAGCTTTATAAGCGAAATCAAGTTCGTAATATTTTAATACAATTTTGCCTGATTTCTCAACTGAAGTTTGGAGAAACGGAGGACGGAGGAGATAGAATGTACCGGGTGCAATTATGCGATGAGTTTCTTGCTAGTTTGTGCTATTATTACCTACATAACTGGAACAGACATGTAGTGCCGATCGCGGCTTCAAAACCTGGTTGATATAAGTTTTGTCAATCATACTTTGCACGCTAGGGAATATCTCCACCCAGCTTAGTTCGGTACAAATTCAGTAGTCATGCACCAGTCCTCTCATAATGCATACTAATATCTTATTTCGTGTCTGAAGTCTTTGTCGTTGGAAAGTTTTCGTCGCAAACAGAGTCACGTAACTTGAAATAAGATTTTCTCAAATCGTCTCTCTCACCACTGGTGGCACTGATAATGTTTGACATGTTCGTGCGTAGAAGGGGCGCTTCCATCTCGTTTTTTTATCTTCAACATGTCTTTCCAATCTATCTTTGATCATGAGGAAATCAGAGCCCTTTCCTTAGACAGGTCATAACCAATTTTATTACACTTCACAACTGAGCTGGATGTATCGTGTCTAAGTGTTTGTCTGCCGCACGCTTTACGTCTAAACGTGCGGATTCTAAAATTGCTGCTTGCCAGTAGCACTTGATGCAGCGA
>DWEC01003601.1:0-10472 GCA_018245735.1 Microceris miodesmiata
GACTGTTTCAAATATTGCTAAAAAGTATTGTAATTAATTGCAGGTTGCAAAAAGTTGATTTTGTAATAAAAACCAAAACCAATATTTTGTTTTATTTTAGTCCATGATAGATTTATAACTATTTAATAAGATTAGTATAGTCAGATAAACGGGATCCTGCCTCCTCGCCTAAAATTGTTTGGCCGATTATCACTTGCCAACCAACGGTTCGCCTATTTTTCATTTTGACAAGTAACGATTGTCAAACTTTTGTATGACAACGTTTTATTTGGAGGAATTTTATTCCGCAGAATTTTATTTGGCCGAATAATGATTTGCCAACTTATTTATAATGACACTTTTCAAGTTAAGTAAATATAACAACAGAAATCTACATACACGTTTGCAAAATTTCAAAGTGCGGAACGAAGTTTAGGAGTAATGGAAAGGAATCGGTTAGGTTAGAACAAGGGCCAACAATGCACTAGCCGAGTGAGCGAAGCGAGTGTGCCGCGGCAGCGGCCGGCGAAGTGTCAGAACCAAATCGCGAAAAAACAGTTCAGATTGTTTGAAATCGTATTTTTATTTATTTATTTATTTATTTCAAAGTTAGTTCGTTCAAACTATCGGAGCTGTTAGTTAGTTCAAACTATCGGAGCTGTTTTTGAAAGATAGTGTTTTTGAGATGTTACACTCCAGTGACAAATGAGCGATATATTTATGTACATATTTATTAATCAATGGTCTTAAAAATATCCTCATATAAAAGCATATTCAAAGTGTAGATTCGATTTAATTCATGTTCTGTTAAATACTGATATAATTATCTAGATAGTTTATAAACTTGTATCTCATACTAACTCATTGTGTCAACTCGAACGTGCTTAAGAAACAAAAAGCCTACACGCATAAACTTCGCGTATCAGAACATTTTTGATTCTTTGAGTATTTTTTATCAAATATATGAATAATAAATCGTTTAGTTGGTTATTCAATAAGCTTAAAAAAATTAAGATATCACAGAGTGAATGTGCTGTGTGTGTTTATAATTCGTTATATTTATACCGTTCTAATACGATTAAGGAAAAATGTTGCCTGTTTTCGGGCTGGTCACTGCACGCGCCGACACACGCCCGAGATAATAACGACTTTGCTAAAATTAAATGTTCATCATGACACCACCAAGTCGAATCTGGTCCGGTCATGGTGCGGTGCACACTAAGTTTTTGACGAAATTCATGCGAATTCTTTTTTACTCGTTTGATCGATTACATATCAACGTTGAACCGCCGCCTAGCAACAGGCACTGGCTGTAGTACAAACTGGGTGTAGAGTACTAGAATACTCAGTACAAGGGAGTATTACAAATTGTCCTTATCTTCAGTCCGTTAGCATGAGAATAATCGTCTTTTGTTCGTTTTTGTTTATTATTAAATGTTTCTAAGAAAAACTAAATACATATACAATTTTCCTCTCTCAATAAACCTACCTATCTACCTAATTATTACATTTTACTGCAAAAATTATTCCTAAATTTATTTGCTCCGAATGTTAACTTATTAAATACCGAGTCAATCTATTTTTATTTTTCACACGTCTCACTTAATACATTAAGTGAAACGTCTCTACTTTTCCAAGTACATACTTAACATGAAAGCAGTGGCTTTACTACTGCTAATTATATCCTCTTATGGGCAACGCGTAACGTACTTAAGACATATTGTATATCAATTGCCAAACCGAATCAGCGGCTTTAACAAGCGTTGTCTACATTCCATTTTTAAATACGGTTAGAATAACAGCAGGCTCAAACCGTATTATAATAATGAAATGATTGTTTCTTCAATAAAACATTTTCCTGTAAGTTTTCAAGAGGACTTGTCGAGGGCCGCAGTGCCGACGCGTGCTAATGACCCTACGAATAGTACAACTAGGAGACTTACAGGGCACACTAGTGTACTATGCACAATATCCTCCCGACTGAATACGTCGATGAGAATGTAGACCAGTATTTATGACTTTTGGAAGTAAATCTTTTCATAAAGTATGAGAGTTGATTGATATGTTACGGTCGAGATACAAGCAATTCACGTCACTCATAACATGCACTTTATCCAGTGTTATCTTCTCCTGGTAGGTCCCATTTGTTCTGGGTATCTTTGCGAGACTGGAGAATACAATAAAATATTTTTAAGATTGATCGATGATGGGAAGGAAACTCCTAAGGGGATACAGTCACGTATAACAAATGGCTGGTACCTAATGATAGCAGCAATGTCAGCTAGTGCTCCACGTATCCACCGACACAAGAGAAACGTTATTAAATTTACTGCCCGCCGTCCCTACCATCCAACCAAAGGACCAAAAGATAACAATCCGTATAAGAATTCATATATTATGAATCTTTATATCATTCTCGAGATGGTTCCGCTGATCACCTAAGAAGTCACATAATTATGTGCTTTTTGGCGAAGTTTGGTCCTTAAAAAGTAAGTTAATTATTCTCGGCAATACACATGTACAGTTTCAGCGTTTCGATCGACACACTTGTATCGGCTGGGCAGCCGGCCGGGCTCCGGGACAAAGATCGTGTGTTAATTCGTCCCGCTTAGACCCAGGGGCGCGGGGCCGGGTTTAGTAAACATAATCATGCCCTCCGCCCGCTCCACAATTTAGTAGCTAAATGGGAATGAAGAGTGCCCCGTAACAAACCCCCCCAACCGTCTGACCCCCCCAAACGCCCACGCATTTTATTATATACACATATGTATTGAAATTGCTTACGCTCATTTTTACTGCGCATATCTTAGATAACTTTCTATTGTGTTACGAATGTGAAATTTATCTCGCTTGTTTCATGCGTTGTCTACTATATATTCTTATTATTGTCTTGTATATGCTTAATATACGGTAATATATTGTATGTATTAAACAACCCTACTAACACAACCTGATTTCGTTCAACTAATGCGCAAAACCCCTCTTATAATGGACTGCGGTTGTTTTTGTGAGTCTATTAATAAAAAAACCCGCGAGACATCAATACTCGGTGAGTTGTATTCTAAACTCCTTAACAAGACGCCTCCCTCGCCGCCCTGCGGCCCCGTAATATCGACCGGTGGCGCCCTCATCTCGCAGGTACACACAACACTTATCCCGGTTTTAATTGTCGCCACGCGCGGATGACCCACGCCTCCAACTCGATACTCATCATCACCGTTACGCGGGCTGCCAGCGCACAACACTTTTAATAATTTCTACCGCCTCTCCTATACATATGTATTAATTACTACGCTCTGTTTTTGTTAACATACCCGTCTTAATAAAGTCGATTCTGTGTAACGGCCGTTTCATAATCCTATGTATCGAAAAAAGCAATAATAACAAAACCTTACGTACGACCCGCAAGGGCTTAGTATTTTACTCCAAATATTTTATTCTTTTTTATGTCTCACGTATTATAAAATTGACTATTACTATGTTTTTGTAACGGTTTTTTCCATGGCCATCTATAGAACCGTCGAATTGTTAACGCATGATATGAATGATTCGAACGGTAAGAGATAGCTTTACGATTTTTCATATGTATAACGTTAATATACGTTATCTGCGAAAGGCTGCAGGCAGATGCTGGATGCGACAAGCCGAGAACAGGGCGCGATGGCGCTCATTGGGGGAGGCCTATATTGAGCTGTGGACTGAGATAGGTTGATGATGATGAGGACGTTAATATGATGAAACGTTTGTATTTTACATGAATCTGCGTGTTACGGGTAACGCGGGTAGTAACACGCTAGTGCGGGCACTATCTCTGAAGAAAGTTTTAGAAACTTGGTTTTTAGATTACAAAAGTTTCAAATCGGCATATAAATGCGGATTTCGAAATGCTGATGCGTGAGTTCGTTCACCGGAGAGGCCGAATATTATGGGCTTTTTCTAACTTGAAATTCCCACCACTAACACGGGAATCTAGATCCGTGCCCGGTGTATGGCAATACGTTCATCCTTATTTCATGATGGGACGTATAACACAAATGATTAATTATGTTAATCTACTACATTCCACTGCCTACCCCTTGGGGGAAATACAGACGAGATGTTGTGTAAGTATCAAACGGTCATGCAAATCAACTCGTTGCCGAGTGTCCATCGCTACCCGTGAACACTTATCTAATCTCGAATAGAGGCAAAATCCTAGCTGAGGTCATTCACAGATACTACTTTCTACAGTAATCATACTGTAAGTAACTGTTTAGTATAATCGCACGCGTCTTGTCTTTTGGATATATCGTCACATATATATTTATACATACATATATATCTTCACGCCAATTCCCTTACGGAGTACATAATATCTGTTTTGTTTTTTCTACCACAAAAAAGGAGATGACAGACCAATAATATTGTAATTAATACATTTTATTTTAAACTGTTATAATATAGATGATGCCTATTTGACCTCACCACCCATCCCATGGGACAAAAAAGTAACTGGTGAAATTTCGAGGATGACAGGCGTGATGTTAAGTCTATTTGATTTGGTCATGCACAATATTTGAATTAGCGGACGTGTGTGTGTATCAATATTTTACGTTAGGTACTATTATTTGTGTCGCCCGCCGCCCGCCGCCCGCGACCACCGCGGCCCTTGGAACCGCCGTACCCGGTTATCTCAGAAATTCACAAAAAACTTATTGATCTAGCTTTTCATGAGTTGCACGCTATATAAATAACCTACTTTCACGGCATTAAGTTATATTGTTATTAATAAAGTACGATATATACTTTATATTGTATTTATATCACCACACCAGCTCCGTTACGCGGTAGGCAGGTAACGCCGAGTGCCAAATGTTTTTAACGTTACCGATCTGACGTGTTGCTTCAACATTTATTACTCTTAATACATGTACGCCGTTTTCAATGAAATCTAATCAAAAATCAGTCAGTATCTGTATTATTAAATGAAAACAATATTATAGTGATATTCGCACGCTATGTCATATTCTCCGACCATCTTTATTCTAGACCTTTGCCTCGTTGGCTCATTATCACTTTATGCTTGCCACGGCGAATCATTTCATGAAGCGTTTGATGAAAATGCTACCTTGAATAGCTCATAAAATGCTCATGCTTTGAACCATTCTTATAATATTTGTAATAATAAACCTAATGAATTATTTCAGCGAAAATATAATGGTCATTTTGCATCCTTGTATTTCTTTGTATAGTGTAATTCCCTGATTTCTGCTACATGCTTGCTGTGGCCGAACAGACGCCGCTATATGTAGTATACTAACTGTTCTTTCCGGTTTTCTTAAACAATTTTTACTAGGTAATAAATTTAATACAACTTAATTTATATACGCATATTGTTTTCAATATATTTTAAGTTTCAAATTCAATTTTGTTTCACCTTTCTTCTTTGTTTGAAATAATATTATTGAAATATTCATTTCTGTAAAACGTGTTGAGATTTTTAAGAAGTCAAAGATGTTCGCAGAGTTCCAGTGTGACACTGTTCAAAGTTACATAATTTTACTTGTTTGAATATCTAGCCCGCCTCATGTTAACAGTAGCTCGTGATATTTCGCACTTTCTTTTCGTTACACCAAGAGAATCGTCTTTGTTAGAGGTGGGCTTTTTACCTGGTCTCGTAAAACTATGTACAATAATCGCATAAATTTAATGCAACATTTATCTATATATCTAAATGCAAGTTGAAAGGATGAGGCTACCCAGATACATGTGTGCGGGAGTGTGCCAGCAAGAGGAAGGCCGGGGTCATGGTTAGCACGGTTCCCATGGAGCCACTAATGAGGAGCGCAAACAGCTCCACGCTCCGGCGAGTGGCACCATTGTGGAGCGTGCAGATGACGTCACCGACGACGACGTCGCTGCTGGCGCGGGCACGTGGAGCCGCGGCCGCCGCGGGCGCATCGAAAGTGAGACCACGGCGGGGCGGGGGGGGCCCACCGCGAGGAGGGGAGGCGCGGGGTCGACGAACCCCGCGCATCCAACCGATCCGCACTTGTACAACAGTCACATTGTTTCAATATCCATATCTACTAGCGCTGCCTCTACGGTAACCCTTCCGGAGATACTGACTAATTGTGTAGATGTTTTCATTTTTTATTGTATAAAGTTTTATTCTATCATATTAGCTATTTCACATTTTGTATTTCGAATACGCTGGGGTGACAGAAGCAAAACACGAAATAATTTAATTTGGTAAATGATATTTAATTATCTTGTAATATTATTAGTTCACATTTGCGATGTCTGTATGCAGGTGTAGTATTCTACACTGTCGTCGAACGACTTAAAATTTATTGTCACAATAAAATTATAAGTGAGCTCATTCTGTATCTTGAACTATTATTGATATGACACCACAGATTATGATTGTTTTAAAATACCTATATATTTGCCAGTAACACTAATAGAGAAAGCTATAGGAGCACGTAGCGCATAGGTTTTTCTTGCAATTATCGAGCGGAAGGGAATGGCTGAAGCGAGTAGCCGTCTGGTTTTCGCTCTGTTAGCGCAGTAATCATTCCTGGTGGCGGTGACATCCATAACAAGTGTACGTTATATTTAGATATACGTTTCTATGTCGCATTCTATTAGTCACTCACAAACATTAACATTAAACAAACGAGAAAATTTAACTTATATATGTGTAGTACGAGTATTATTTGATAAGTACGAGTTTTCGAAAGTAAAATGGTGTTACGAAAACTAAGATTATTAGTAGCGCGGCTGAGACGTGACACTGTCGACGTAAACCAGTTCAAACAAGACAAAAAAACGTGTGTGGCCGTGTGTGAAGTGGACCGCCGGCGGGTGCTTGTCTACGTTTGGGATAAAGTAAATTTTTGCCGATATTTCAAACAACGCGGTGGGCCGCGGTCTATCTTCCTCAAAACATCGTACCACAATAACTTGCCATACCTCTGTTTATTTAATCTTACATTTGGAGAATGATTGCCTCATCTGTTTTATTCTTTTACATCGTAAATATTCTGATACAGCGCGAGTCTTACTTTTTACACGGGAACCGATGGAATGGAATGGAAACGGTATAAATGTAATACTACTTATTATTATAACATGTGAACACATGGAACGTAACGCGGATAGATCGAACACTGATCGTCGGAGTGGGCACCGCGATTGAGCGCGAAGGCCGCGCTGTTTGAGGCTGTACAGGTGCCGCCGCTATCCGCTGCATGTAGCGCGCGGATGTGACAGCCGCACGACATTTTGAATATTTCAATGGGCGCGTACGATCCTCGATGTATTTGTACGCGTCGCGACGGAATACGTGATGGTCTTAAGAGATCGAGTCCGCAAATTTTATTTTTTACTCTTTCTTCATTGCCAATAATTAATAGTTACATGTGTAAGTCATCCAAGGGCTAGGCACAGGAGTGTAGTACAATCGCAGTAGTTTTGTTACTAGTCCCACTATAAATGAGAACAATTATTATTTTCCTTCTACCTTATAAGATTTTATCATAAAACGAGAAGCCTTCATACTACCATATAATAAATATATAATAAACTCCTAGATGTACACAAAAAATAGTAGTAGAATATACTGCAAGGAAACCGTTTGACCTGGTGCACGTGACACCCTTCCTTCATTACGTTATTCGTTGTAGAATGATACCGTATTGACCGGACCCGATGCGGTCTACCACGGTTCGGTTGACACGCACGTGTAAAATGTCGAATAAGTTTCCTTACGAAGTATTTCCGGAGCGCTGCAACATGGCGCTGCCATGGCATTTGCGTCATTTCTAATCTTATATACGTGTATTCACTGGCGCTTGAAGAAATTTGTCGATAATAATACACATAGTATCGTCTTTTGCCCCAATGCATAGTATTTACTAAGTTGAACGTGCTTACGTTTGCAGGCCGGTCATCGAATTCATTCCGAACGAGTAACGAGTCTCGTGACACATTAATACCCATTCCAAATCGAATTTTAGGGTCTTATAGCTATGTTGGATGCGAGAAGCCGAAGATCGAGCTTAATGGCGTGTTATTGGAGAGGCATATTATGTCCACCAGATCACGGATGCAGGCTGATGATGATGATGATGATGATGGTACATGTACCTTTGATTAGCACTTTTTTAAGAAAGAAATGAACATTCAGACCATTAAACACACTACAAAAATGTTAAACCATACATACGGATAACGAAACAAATGTAGTACTTATAATAGAGAGACAAAATACATAACCTTAATAAGAATATCAGTGTTGCAGAATGGGTAGATGAAAAGGTTCAAAGTCAGTTTCAACATATTTAAAACTACAGCCAATAAATTTCAGAATCTATCCTTTATTGCAAATATTTTGTATATAATGAAAAAAGTTTACATTTAGTCGCTAAGAAATATGTATTTAAATCGTCATCCCTTTCGTGCTATCATGTTGTAGACGTAGTTATCCTTTCAGAATGTGAAGGCTTATGGTCATAGCATAGTACTACGGAGTGCAAGTTCAATTTAATAGACTTACTACGCCTTAAAGAACATTATGAAGAATATTTAAGAATATTGTAAGATTATTTACGATATTCTCCATCACTGGTAAAGTGGGTGACGCAGTTCCAAAAACGCATATAACTTTATATTGGCCCTCAAAAGAACAATCAAATATGTATATACCACTGGATTCCCTCTGTCCCATGTTGTACAGTTGCGAACAAAAGTATTAGGCACCCTAATGAACTGCTTGTTTTAAGATCGTTTGTGTAAGTTGATGTAAATAAAACTTTTTTATTTGATTATAAGGTGTATTAAAATAATACAATTAGTATTTTGTGGGTCCACCTTTCGATTTTATTACTGCTGTCACTCTTTTTGGCATTGTTTCAACTAACTGAAAACTTTGGTCAAGTGTTTTTTTCCCATTTATTGTTTTGATGCCGCCAGTAAGAAGTTTTTGTTGGTTATTGAGTGTCTTCATATCTTTTTCTTTAAAATTGACCAAATATGCTCAATCGGGTTGAGGTCCGGTGATTGTGATGGCCAGTCTAAAGGGTTTACGCAGTTTTGATTCATCCAGGCCATAGAGTAAGCAGATATATGACAAGTTGTGTTGTATTGCTGGAACTTGACGCCTTCGGTGTTCGTGTCGCCGTAAATTTTCGTTATGGACAGTTTTAGAGCTATTTCTAAGACTTTTGTGTACTTTTCATTGTTCATTCGTCCCTCTCACAGCACCATTTCGTCCAAATCATTATTGAGCCTCCACCGCTCTTAACAGTAGGTACCACACACTCTGGATTGTGTTCTTTAACCACTTCAACTTACATAAATTGCGCCGGAAGTTCCAAACACCTGTTTAAAGAGATAAAAACAGATGAGAGAAAAAGGTATGATTTTCATTATGGAATCAATTTACAATGGTATTCAGTTTTGAATCTACAGCATTTAAAGTAAATAGTACCTCCATACCTCAAAGTTAGATTCGTCTGACCACAACACATTGGACCAATCTTTCACTGTCCAATCTTTATGTTTGATAACTCATTCCAACTGAATTTTCATATTGGGTTCCGACAGCCATGGCTTCTTTCTCGCTTTGCAACCTTTTAATCCAGCTTTGAGAAGCCGTCTTCTCACGGTATTAACACTCACAGGTTTGCCCTTTTCTTCCAATTTCCAGTGAGGTCAATAGCCGTTTTTTTGCAGTCTTGCAAAGACTTCCTAATTAACAGTCGGTCACCACGATAAATAGTGACCCTTTTTCTGCTTGTTCTTGGCCTGTTTTCATGGAAGCCAGTCTCTTGTAACCGATGTATTGTATATTGCACTGCACAACGTGAATATTTCACTTATCGGGCTATGTTTATTTGTGACATGCCTTGTTAATGTAAAATCTTAATTTTTAGGCGTTGTTCTGAATTAAGTTCAAAATGTTTAGGCATAATTCACAATAAATGTTATTCTCTATGAATAATATAGAAATAATTGCAGAAGGCACATGTATTCTCTTCAAACTCTGACAATGCACTAAAATCAAAACTTTGCAAAATAGCTAATTTTAAGAAACAATGAGTTATTGCACACCTGCATTTCATAAAAAAGGGTTGTTATGTTGTTTTAACGTAAACATACCATATTAAAAACTTATGACTACACAAGTTTACTTTTCAGATATAAAAATAGAGGTACATAACCCTTTTGCTCGCGGTTGTATAATAATAGTTTTTCGATATTTTGAGTTTGTAAGCCGTGTGATTGTAAGCACCATTGCTGATCGAAAGGTCCTGGATTCAATCCTAGGGTCGGTTAAAGTACAGTTGCCAAATATCGACCTCTAGCCTAATTTCTTCCCCTGTTGTATTTCTTGTAATCAACGCCATCTATTTTTATTCCGACTCGATAATTAGTAACACCAATTGGCCAAAATTGGTGTAATATATGTATTTTTCCACGGAAAAGGTTTGTATAATATGCTTATTGTA